>SNQJ01S0155373.1:0-22374 GCA_010110895.2 Picea sitchensis
CCTCAATTCTTCATTCAATTTTGCTTAACCTTTTCCATGAGAAACCTTTCAATATATAGGAGAAGGAGAGATGGTTAAATGGATGAGGATGATCCCACTAAATCTGAGAAGTCGATAGAATGCCAACCATGCGAATGCCAACTAATTTTCTAGAAGATACTCTTTTAGAACCTTCATAACTTCCTCTTCCTTTCAAGCTTCAAAACAGGTTCGCACCCTACCTATAGAGCAGACTGCGAACACCTCGCAGTCTAGGTATAGGGTTGCCTGCGAGAATAGAGATTCTCACACCCTACACCATATTCGGCCTGTGAACTCACTATAAAAATATGTTTTGTAGAGGAAGACAACAGTCACTTTTCTCAGGCAAAAAGTCCTTGTGGGAGCCTGAACACATCATTGTAGAGACATCACCAGAGTGACCAAAATAATGTGTAACAGAATGCCCCCCAAAGTATGAGGCTGGAACTTGTGACAGCTGAAACACTTTGTAAAATGCGTGTGTGTGTCAGAAACAAGGAGCACACCTAATCGGAAACCTGTAAACAATCAAGCATCTGCAGAATATAATATCAGTTCTGAGGTAGGCATTCCCATGCTCAAATCACAAATGAATGAAATCATAAACGTAGGCCATAGCCACCAATCATACACCGTGGATCCATGTTGTCAAAGTGTTACATAGCCACCAGGAATACATTGTGGATCTATGTTAGAAGACTTAAATTAAGACATAGCCACGCGACATACAAAGTGGATCTATATGTCGATACAAATCATACATACTCCATCGCAGCCTGGATCAAAAAGATGAGACCCAGGGTCTTCAATCCCATCACCTGAAAGTACGAATCTAGCCATGTGATTACATGTGCTGAAGTCGAACATGGTAGAAACCACTCGATTACTGGTCATTGATGAAAATCGTTAACAAGTGCGAGGGAAATCACCATTGATGTCAATGACTCCCAAGGTATCGAAGTACAATCCAAATGAATGCGAATGAATGAGATGAAGTCGAACACTCGGCGGAATCTCTCGATCAGGGATCAATGATGTGAAACCCTTGTCGAAAGCGAAGAGACCTGCCATTAAGGCATGCAGGTTCCAAGGTACTAAATGATTTCTAAGTCTTATTCCTAGATAATGAGTTAGAGTCGACGGAAAAAGACTCATCAGAGGAGGGCCTTGATGTATCCCCCATCAATGACATTAAATAAGTAACATATTTTGAGGGTGAATCAAAGTATGAATAGGAGTTGAAACAGACACAGGGAAGGCCGACGTAGTGATAATGGACAACTGCAGGTGGCCGACTCAATGGAAGGCTTGTTTGAACTTCTCTTGAACATATCAACGACACGACCAAGGACTTGGCAACACTGACTCAAAGATGACCCAAGATATGACCTTGTAGCAAGTCGGATGAGAGACAAATGGATTTCCCAACCCAGATTCAAATGACGAATAGGAGGTGTCATGTTCAAGAGCGACAATTACTGTCATTAACACAAATACGAAAACATATCCCTTTCCTAAAATTTCCCCCGCCATATCTGGCGAGTACCTCTTTATTTTTACACAAGCTTGAGGAGGATAACATATGCTTGTCGATGTAAGCTCATCCTTCGGATGAGTCCCTCGAAGTACATTTAACGAACCCTAAGAAGGAGTGAGTCGGTCCCGTAAGGGCCTTTCAATGTTTGTTTAACGAGTCTAAAAATAAAAAAACTCGGGGGTTTTTCATGTTTTGAGAGTCTAAAAAATAGTTAAAGAGAACTCTCCCCGTTCCTTTTTTGTAAACAAGTTCGACGAGACCAAAAAAATGATAAACTATCGTCTGTCGAACGTTTTCTTCAAATACTTTAACGAACGTGACAAGAACAAGATCACTCGGCAATCCTTTCACTTTTATGGAGTGTGAAAAGAGCTTAAAGGATACTCCCTTGCGTTCGTCGTTTTCGTGTTACCATGATGAGTACGAAAAGACGAGAAAAAGTATACTCAGTTGTGTTCTCATGTATTTTCGAGCGTGAGAATGAACGAAGACTAAGCTCGAGGTTTTTCCTACAAAAACCCTAAAAAAACAGTCGTACATGCGATAAAAAGAAAAAAAAATACCTGTACACTGTTGTTCGAAATTCAAAGTCACTATATCTGCGAAAAAACCATACTCACAAGGCTATTGGGATATTAGGTTTTTTTAACAAAGCAATAAAAATGATATAAAAAATCAACAAGAAATAGTAAAAAGTGAATAAATATGGGTGAAAAAACCTTTTTACCATTTCATTGTTACTTTGCCAAAAACTTGTCCAACATACCTCATTTTCCCCCAAATTTCTTTGCTCAATTGCGGGAGGTACAAGCGATCATTCGCAAATGGTTTCAACCAACGAGGTAATCTTCTAACTTTTCAACTTTTCCATGGTTTACTTTTGATTTTTATTGGCAATTTTAGAGTTTTGAGTCCATTTTAGGGTCGATATATGCGCTCAAGCATTCTCGCAGGTGGGCCATTCGGGACCTACGAGAATCTATGATTTTCACAGGTGGGCTTCAGTGCACCTGCGAGAATCTCACACAGTGCAAAAGGTTCACCTGCAAGGGACAAAAAATAGATTTTTGTGTGTGGTTTTGCTCAATAAAAAATTATGCAAGATTTTAAAACAAGTTGTTGACTTCCTTCTCATGGCTCCATTGCAGGTGTTGACCATCACGATGTTGGAATGGAGGGAAAGAGAACATGAGGAGGATGATGCCATTGTCGGGAATGATCCGGGTATAGTCGCTGCCCTCCGGGAATGTGGGCTCTTGAAATTTTTTAGGATCCCGGGCATGAGAGCCCAACTCAGATTGTTAGAGTACCTGGTCCACATGTGGGATGTGGATCAACAGTTATTTCACGTAGGAGTCCACACGCTGACACTAGATATTGAGGATATCTATTTTCTGACGAGGTTGTCATGACGTGAATACCATGCTACTTTGACTGGAGGTGGAGGCGACAGACTTCCCATGAGCGAGTATGTTCGTCGATATTGTGTTCTCGAGGTAGAGAGAAGCAAGGCAAGGTTGCCATTGGGGGATCCAATATTTGACCCTACAGACTATCTTGTTTACCATTGCACGCATGGCCTGGAGCGCGGCTCCGCACATGGATCTCCAGAACTATTTCCAATACGCAATAGAATGCACAGAGCCTCGGGTTTTTAACTAGTCGGATGCGGTTCTCCGCAGCATGAAGAGGCAACTGACAAAGTGCAGAAGGGGTGCTCTGAAGCAGTTCGGGTACGGGTCACTTTTGGTGTCATTCTTCCTCGAGAGGGTCCCATTGTTGCGACTACAGGTGGATTGGGGTTTACCAGCCCCACATGATCCGAGGATGCTGAGGTGGTGTAACCTCATGGCTCGGCACGTAGCAGGGCCTATAATCAGGTATAATGATTCATTTTTTGACTGATTGAGGCCCCGGATGCTGATGATCGATGACTACGCATATGCTGGTTTGGATTTCCGAGGAGATCCGGATTTGGTCCTGCCTGAGGATGCTCAGTGGGGTGACTTAGGTGAGAAGTACACGTTTTGATCTTTTTAGATGTTTTTGCAAATTTTATCATATAAAATGTTTTTATGTTTATCCAAGGACTAATCAAAAAAATTATTTTTATGACACAGATGTGGGGTCGTATCGGCCTCCAGGAACGTCTCCCATTTAGAGGAGAGGCGAAGCGGCTCCAGTGGAAAGATGGGATGTCGAGGACTACGAGGCAATGGAACAGAACTTAGAGGGGTTGACCGCGGATGTCCCAAACATCGCTATTGGGGAGATCCCGAGACGTTATTAGTGCCATATTGTGGGCGTGTCCGAGTCTCTCAGTCGACTGCTCTATAGGGTAGCCCAAGCAGTTGTGTGTTATCGTGAGCGTCATCTGTGATGCTATTTTGTAGAAGCTATGGGCTTCATATTTTGAGATTTTGATCTTTGGACATAAAAATTTTGTAAAAACTTTTGATCGTTATATACATATATACGGCTTCTACCGACTTATTTTGTGTTGTATAATACATGTGATGTGTGATTGGTTTATAAATGTCCCAAATGTCTGTCTAACACATAGTTAGCTAAGGCATCAGTCAATGTATTTAGACATCTAGGAATGTGATGATATTCGATATAATCAAAATAACGTTCCAAGAGGCGAATTCGTAAATATACCCGTAATAAAGTAGGACTTCGGATAGCATAGACATTACTTAACTGTAGTACTACTAGCTGCAAATCGAGTCGTATAACCAGATGGTGGATATCAAGTGAAATAGCATCAATCAACAACTCGATGACAACGCTATATTCTGCGATATTATTGGTCGCACGACCGAGGCACACACCTCGTAGACTGATAAGTTCGTTTGTAGGTGGGTAGATTGTCCATGCAACAGAAGCAAGGTTCTGAGTACTACGACTAGCGCCATCGGCGAAGCCAATGTGGGGTAGCGAAGACTCGGACATCTGGAAACCAAGCACAACACAAGATAAGCGGTCGAGGACGGAGACCAAATAACGAAAAAGCATACTAAAGTAACACACAAAAAATATGATACAATAAAATACAAGCACTCATGCACATGTGATCTTAAGCATAGTACTTCTTTAAGTACAACCCATTTCTGGGTTCACTCAAAGGGATATTTTCGTAGTCCACCAACTCGTAAGCTCCTTTCTCCAAAACTTGTCTGACGATATAATGACCTCACCACATAGCTTCAAATTTTTCAGCTCCTAGCATATCCCGGTCTTGTTCGTAAAGGAGAACCAGATCACCTTCGAAGAAAACGTGTGGCTTGACATGTTTGTCGTATTGGGCTTTGACACGTTTCTTCTGGGCTTCTATAACTAGGGTGGCATCGCGACGAGTTTCGTCTAATTGCATGAGATACAACAGACGCTCTTATTCGACAGAAGTGTTTGGGAGAAGTTTGACGGCTAGTTTTAGGGAAGGTATCTCACATTCAATCGGCAAGATGGCTTCTAGACCATAGACTAACTGGAACGGTGTAAACCCGGTAGAAGACTTAATATATGTCTGGTAAGCCCACAATGTTGAAAACAACATCGTGTGCCAACTCGTTTTGTGAATCCCTATCATTCGTCGAAGCATGGTAATGAGGACTTTGTTTATTGCTTCAACTTGGCCATTGGATTGTGGGTAATAGGGTGTTGAGTTTTCATGGCGAAGATCCAACTTTTCAGTGAGTTCAGACATCATGAAGTTTCTAAAGTGGCTACCGTGATCAGTAACGATAGCTTGAGGAACACCAAACCGAGCAATGATGTGATTGAATATGAATAATGCTGTAGTCTTTTCGATATTGTCGAATGTTGGCATTGTCTCGGCCCATTTCGTAAAATAATCTATGGCTACAATAATGTATCCATGCCCCACGACCGAGTGAGGGTGACATGTCATGAAATTGATACCCCATTTCGCAAAAGGACCAACGGAGACCACAAGGTGTGATCGTGTTTTTTTGTTGTAGGTTTGGCAAGCATGGCATTTTTGGACAATGTTTATACAATCGTTGAATAAAGAAGGCCAAAAATACCCTGCTCGTAAGATCTTCTGGGCAGTAGCATACCCAGACATGTGACCACCACATGCTCCAGAATGGCAGTCATTCAGGGCTTTCTCAGCTTCGTTAAACGCGAGGCAATGTCGAAAAACAGAGTCAATCCCACGACGATAAAGAGTATCATCGAGGATAATATATTGATGGGCTTGGTAGCGTATTCGACGGCGGTCAGTGCTAGAAAAATTGGGCCAAAAAGTCTGGGTCTAGAGATATATGATGATATCTCCATACCAAAGGTCATCGGAACTGATCAGGAAAAGGGATTCATCGGGTAATGAATCATCTGTTACATTTTTTGTCTCAGAGCAGGGAAGGTCGCATATCAACTCGGCAAACACCAAGGATTTCTTGGACTTAGCGTGTTCGAATTCTAAGTCAAAATCCTGGAGTATTACGATCCATTTGGAGTATTTTCCCCCTAGCAATTGGCATGTAAGAATGTGTTGCATAGGGTTGCAGTTGGAAATCACCGTAGTCTTGCGTAAAAGGATATAGTGTCGGAAACGTTGAACAACTTGGACGGCTGCCAAGGCCAGTTTTTCAACATGTAAATACTTGGTTTCGGTAGTCGTGAGACTCCGACTCAAGTAATAAATGACATGTTTGTCATGAGAATCATCTTCCTGGACTATAACCATAGCGATGGTATAGTCTGAGGCTGTGAGGTAAAGGAAATAATCTCGACTGTAATCAGGTGGGAAGAGTAGTTGGGTACAAGTTAAAGACAGTTTCAAAGCTTCAAAAGCTTTGTCGGCAGTGGTATCCCATACGAACTCAGAACCTTTCTTGAGTAATCACGTAAATTCAAGAGTTATCTCAACATAGTTCGGGATGAAATGACGAAGAAAGTTTGCCTTCCCTTGCAAACTTTGTAGCTGGCGAAGTGAGGAAGGAGGAGGAAGATTGAGAATCGCCTCAACCTTCAAAGGATCTACCCCGATCCCTTGACGTGAAACAATAAAGCCCAGAAGTCGGCCAGTTTCTACACAAAAAACACATTTGTGGGGATTCAGGCGTATATGGTAAAACCGACATCGAAGGAAAATGGCACGGAGGTGTGTTGGATGATCTACACGATGCATGGAATGAGCAGGTAAGTCATCGAGATATGGCTACACAATGTGCTTTATATCATGAAAGGCGTAAGACATAGCACGTTGAAAAGTTGTGCCGACATTCTTTAAACCGAATGGAAGTTTTCGGTAGGCGAAAGCGGTCTTGTGTTGGTCTGCGGGTACAATATTGATTTGATTATATCCGGAGAAACCATCCATCAGAGAGAAGATTTCACTTCCGGCACAATCGTCGACGATCTGGTCAACGAAGGGGGTAGGAAAGTTGTCTTTAGGACAAGCTTTATTAATGTATCTATAATCAACACACACGCGGATCGTACCTTGTTTCTTGTTAATCAGAACAAGATTGGAAACCCAGTCAGTTAGAGCCACAGGGTAAATAAAGCCAGCTTTGAGAAGTTTCTCAACTTCAAGCTTGATAGCAGCTGCTTTATGTGGGTAGACCAGATGAAGTCGTTTCCGGACGGGTTTAGTGCTCGGGTATGTCTTAATTTCATGTACAACAATGTCGGGGTCAATACCTGGCATTTCTTCATAGCTCCATGCGAAGATGTCACGAAATTCTTGGAAAAGAGACTTGTAGGTGACAACTTCATTATCGGAACACGAAGCTCCAATGTGCACATTTTCGATAACTCCGGGTTTTATGGATATGTCGAGGGGGATGGTGGGTGAGATATTACTTAAGTTCCCTTCGTAGAACATATCGTGTGTAGACTCGGGAATGATAGAAATGACGACAAAGGTCGACGGGGTCGAGATCCATTGGTAACCCTCAATGGTGTGTTGTTTCAGGGAGAGGATGGAATGATGATGTCCATCGTCCCAAGGGGTATCTTCCATGGACATAACAGACATAATCATCTCGTTCGTAGGAAAAATGACGTGGAATGGATACGGAGATAAATCACCAAGAGAGTGGGTAGAAGGGGTTCCGATTGAATGGCTTGATAAGCAGATTCGACCAGACTCAAAGGCATTTGGTCGCCATAACAAAGATGATCACCGAGGTTGGGTACTATCCACGGGTCATAAGACACAGGGGTTTCGCAAACAGAGGTGGAGATCATGTTGATTAAGGCGACACACGGATGTGGAACATCGGGTGGTGGAATGGGGAAAGTAACCTTCATAGAGGAATCTTTAAGAAGACCCACATCGACATTCTCATATCTAGGGGGGGTTTTGCAATGAAAGGGACGTTGTCGGTACGTGTATCAGAGTTGAAGAAGGCCAATTGGTCCACCGTAATGACTTTTCCTTGATGTGGGAAACGTACGACATGAAAAAGTGTGGACACGACTGCACGCATGGAATTGATCCGGCTACGGCCAAGTAGAAGGTTGTAATCAAGAGGAGCGTCAAAGAACTCCACTTCAACGTCGATCGTTTTGCCTTCTAACGTAATTGGCAAGGAAGGGAGGATACCGTAAGGCTTAAAACTAGAGCCATTGAAGGCTTTGAGTGTGTTGTGGGATTCAGTTAAAGGGGGGGATTCGATGGCTTTCCAGTAGGTAATAGACATGACACACGTCTAGGCACCCTCATCAATAATTGTTCTACAAATGTTCTTGTCAGAGACAATAACTTGTATTTGGAATGCGAGTTGAGGGGGTAGCCATGGAATGTGATCTTCCAAGTCAAAAATTATTAAACTTGTGTCGGTAGGGTCGATTCCACCAATAGCTTTCAACAGTGCCTTTCATTGTATAGGACAACTCTGAAGGACTTCGAGGGTTGACATCGGGGACGGTGCTTGGGCCAGATCTTCGACGATACTGTAGTTCTGGGCAGCACGTGCATGAGGATTGAAAGCAGATTTTCGGACAACACCCTTTGGGGGAGGGAGAAGAACTGTATCTAGGCTCGGTCGTTCGAGATGAAGAGGATTGTTGGTAGGTGGAGTCATGGGAGATGGTTGGACCAACAAAGGAGGTATTTCATCAACCTTCACTTTGGAGGAAGAATAATATTTGGCTTGAGTGGTAAGTGTGATGTCGTTTTTCTTTGAATCACCTGTACACATTAAGACATAGGATGTAGTGGAGGGGGAAGGTTGGTCATGAATGACCAATTGGGCGTGTTGTTGAGAAGGGAAGGGTTGCGACAACACGGTCGGAGTAGGCAGTTTTGAGGTCCCTTGAAGGAACTTAGTAACCTCAGCTTGTCTTGGACAATCCTTAGTGTAGTGATAATCACCACATATAAGACAAGGGTATCGGGGTTTGCGCTTATCCTTATCGTCAATAGGTTGTGTTTTGGTCTTCTCAGATTGTGGATTATTTTTATCCTCCTTGTTCTTACCCTTCCCTTTTTTGGATTTTTTTTTTCGGCGAGGGTAGATTGAACAGAGTTCACCTCAAAAGTCTTGCCGGTGGGAGGGATAGGAGACGGAACATTTTGAACATTAGAAGCAACTGATCTGGGGTTGTTGCTAGAGCCTTGGATGGAATGGGGTTGGGCATGGAATGTGCCAATCACACCATCATCTGCATGAGAAGAAGCAGAAGTAGTTGAAGTAGTAGAAGTAGAAGGATGAGGTGCGTCAGGGAGTAAGTCATAAAGAGTACCCGTTTGTGAGTAAACGAGGTCGAGGTATTGAGCACGACTGATTGCCTATTCTTCTGTGACAACTCCACCCATGGTGATGTCATGAGCAATGTCGTTCATGAATGATTTCGTAAACCACTCTGACAACAACTGATCGGGAAGTTCGAGTTTGATGAGACGTCGTCTCTGTCGCCACTCATGAATGTGATCAGAGATATGAGCGGCTTTGGTTTGTTTGAAAGAAATTAAAATTTCGGTTCCCATTTCGTAACGGATCGGTAACTGGTAGTGGGGGAGGAAAGCCATAGTGAGGGTATTGAAGTCAGTGAAGAAGCCTCGTGGTAATTCTATATACCACTTCGCGGTGGAACTTTTGAGGGTTCGCTGAAAAAGGCGTAAACGAATAGAGCCATCCATCAAGGAGTTGGATGAACACCAAAGGTGAAAAGTCATTACATGATTGTTCGGGTCCTCTCCTGGTTTACCATCGAATTTAGGGATATCAGATGGTAGTTTGGCCAGTATGGCGGGCCATTGAGGAGAGTGACAGATCGTATCATTTAAAATTCTCGATAGATCAGGGAGGTCCAGGGTGGCTAAGAATGGTAACCGTCTATTCACATGTGGGTACTGGTGACTTTGGGGAGGGAGTCTCGTCGGTAGACCAGTGGGACCATAAGCAGTTTGCATATAATGCGAAAATCTGGGCAGATTCGGTTGTGGGTTTGGAGGCAAGTAATTTATAGGGTTATACTAGTTGGGGTTGTTCCCTTGAGCAGGGGCGTGGGGTTGAGCGTCGAGCCCCAAATAGGATTGGACGTGCTTGGATATGGTTGGCCTGTACTAGGTGGTATGAAGGAGCTAGCTTGAGATTGTTGCCCCCTAGTCGAGTGAGGATTATTTTGAATAAGATAGTTCCAATACTGGGCCAAGGATGGAGGTATGTTTTGTCCATATGGTGGGGTAGGTGAGGGTTTCCCTCCAATCGGGGGTTGTGTCCCAATTAGGATTTGTCTTGCAAAAGGGGATTGGGTTTGGCCTCCTTGGTGAAATTGTCCACCGACAAGAATCTGGTAATTAGGTGTGAAAGATAGGATGGTGCCACTAGAGTCGGTGCCTCCGATAGAGGATGGAAGAGGTCCTCTGAAAGGGGGTCGAGGAAGTGTCGAAATGAAACTGGGAACGAGATGGTGCCTAGAAGGAGTGGAAATGCCAGGAGTCCCTGATGGGATTTGTGTAGGAGTGGGAATAGAAGCATTCAACGCATGATATCCGGGGGGAAGTGTTGGGGTGAATCTAGGCGAAAGCGGCATGCCAATGGGAGCTTGGCTAGCCGCCGTAATCTCGGTGCGAGGATGCGTAGTATCTGGGACCATTGTGCAATGGACCATTTGTAGAGGGATAGTCAAGATGTGGTTGGCTAGCAGAGCGTCTGAACCAGGAAAATAATAGGCAACAGTAAAAGGTATTGTGTCTGGATCAGATGTTTTGGGTAGCTCTGGTGTGACATTGATATCAACGCCTGCTCCTGAGCTAAAGAGATCCCGTCTAAAAATGTCAGTAGTCCAAAAAGGATCTTGACCCTCGGGTCCTGTGAAAGGTCCTATTGGTAATCCAGAAGACTCAAAAACTATTTCTTTGGAAGAATTCACTCAACAATACATCTCTCAGAGTCGGGAGGAAGTCGGAAGTCCTCTTGAGAATTGGTAATTTAGAACCGTTCTAAAGAGTTAGTTCTTTCCACTTGTGGAGTGGCAATGTCTTGGACTTCACTCTATTGAGGAGAGCCCTTCGGTGAGTTGGTAGGCAAGGGTTGAGAACCTTCCAGATATTATGGGGGTAGGCCTTGCATTCTACGTGAACGGCGTGGAGGGTCAATTGTGATCGAGTTAAAATCTTATGAAAGAAATTCTATGGCCAACTTGGGTAAACAAACAACACGCGCTAATAAAATCTAGGAAGCAAAACCAAGCAAACAAGACCTTCTAATTCCGAAGTCACTAGTTGGTGATGAAATCCAACATCACGACGACGAGACAAGAAGGGGCTGGGCAAGGGTGGAAAAGTTACGTTGACGACCCGCTTAACAGACTTACACCCTGGTGCAAGCTCCCACACATAATCGTGGGTATACCCTCCAAGGAGCCCGAGTGAGTTTGGCCAACGTTGATTCCAGGTACTGTGGAGACTTACCCCTTCACAGTCACCTTGTGTAAGACCCTAAGAATATAGGCGACTAAGGTTACCACAAACAGTAATAATGCCTGGGGAAATAGTCGATAGTTTGATCCACACGCAAGGGCAGGGTATCTAGCCCAAAATCAACTTGAAAGGCTTCCACTCATCATTGTGGGTATACCTTCAAGTGACCCCTGTAATACGTGCAATATCTACACCGAGATCAACAAAGCAGGGTGAGTAACTCTGTCAATCTCAATGTGACCTCAAGTTTGACCCTTGTGTGAGAAGGGATTACCAGGACAAAATGCTGCAAATGGAATTTGACACTCCTTATCACAAGATACTATTGTGTGTTTTGTTCTTTGGATAGTGTGTCTCACTGCCTATTCCAAAGCTCTAGCCTAGCTAATGTTGGTGCAAAAGAGCCCTAGAAAAAGTTACTAGCTGAATTTTAAAGTTGCGCAATATTATTAAAGGTTGTTGTTACACAAAAATGAGACCTAAATGAAACCAATGTTGTGTAAGACTCTGACCCAACAATGCGTAAATAGGGATGAATGATACAAATTTTCGTTCGATGAATTCTATCTACATGAGGGAAAGAGGAGTTTTTTGGAACAATGCGAACTACGATGTATGATCTTTCTTGAAATGTAATATCAAACAATCATGAACAATGCAAATTCCCTATTCGTTCTCTTTCAATATTTGAATGCCAATATTTTTCGAATAAATGGTTGCTTAAAAAAGAAAAAGAAAAAAAGGTCTTTAATTTTTTATTAGAAACCAAGCAAAAGGGATGGAACTAAGAAAAAGTAAGCAACCACCAAAAATGAAATACTCAACAAACACCCAAATCGATCTTTCAATGAAGATAAAAATAACAAACTGACAAGACCAGTCTATTCAAATGCACATGGGTAACAATTTTCCAAGTAATAAGCAATCGAAAAGGACAATGAATCTCAACTTTTAATCCAATCAAAGGCTCCCGACCAAACAAGCACTCGGATTTCAGAATCAGAGATTATACCCTTGTTAAGAAAAGGTCAAGAGGTAAAAATTGAGAAAAAATGATCAAGAAGAGTTTTCGATTTCCGAAAACTAATCATTCATGAGATTTGAAGTCAAGAAACAGTCAATCACTGGCCAGAGAAGTTCTTCCCAAACACACAAACAAATCTGGGCATCTGAAGACACAAAAAGACCTAACCCAAAGTTTTTACAAGTGAGTTCGCAGTCTGGCAGTGGGGTATAGTGCGAGAATTAGGGATTCTCGCAGCCTAGACATAGGCATGGTGCGAGAAGGTCGCACTGAATTGAACACTAGGGTGCGAACTTCAGTGATTCTCACAGGCCACAGAAAGGTACAGTGCGAGAAGGTTTGTAATCAAGCAAATTTTGGAAAAAGGACAGAACTTTTGAGTGAACTTCTGGATCCAGGGAGTTTGTAAGGATCTCTTAAAGACTCAGAGATTGATTTGGAATGAAAAAGGGTAGGTCAAGAGCAAATAGACAAGAAAAAACCACCAAAATGGGGTTGTATCCCTAGTGGAGTCGCCAATTTTGTTATTGGATAAATTGGTAGGTGCAAACACTAGTTGATCTCCCTAGATCCACCTAGATCTAAAACAAAACAGGATAGGACATGACTCTTTCTCTAGGTTGCAGTCATTGAATCTATTACCGAGAAGGAATGAGTGACGTACTTTTGTATTACTTCCTTAGGTTTCTGTTGTTCCTACTTTGCTCCGGTGCTCTTGTGAAAGTGGGTTCAGGAAAACACAAACCAACCAAAGTGAAGATAACAAAGTATATTCAATGTCAACCTATGCATATGATCAAGGAGTTATGCAATAAAATAAGAGTGATTTGATGGGAAAGGGACATGTCGTTGTATTATATTAAATGAAAGTAGAAGATACAACCATATTGCCTTGATGTCGCAATCTTCCTTTCAGTGACCTTTGGTTCCAACACACACACTTTCTCTACATTTGCATGAAGAAAATCCAGTACAACTTGATAGACAAAATAGAGTCTTCAAGCTTCAATCCAAACAGAGTTCTTCACACAATTCTCTCCTCAATTCTTCATTCAATCTTTCTTAACCTTTTCCATGAGAAACCTTTCAATATATAGGAGAAGGAGAGATGGTTAAATGGATGAGGATGATCCCACTAAATCTAAGAAGTCAGTAGGATGCCAACCATCCGAATGCCAACTCATTTTCTAGAAGATACTCTTCTAGAACCTTTGTAACTTCCTCTTCCTTTCAAGCTTCAAAACAACTTCGCACCCTACCTATAGAGCAGACTGCGAACACCTCACAGTCTAGGTATAGGGTTGCCTTCGAGAATAAAGATTCTCGCACCCTACACCATATTCAGCCTGCAAACTCACTATAAAAATATGTTTTGTAGAGGAAGACAACAATCAATTTTCTCAGGAAAAAAGTCCTTGTGGGAGCCTGAACACATCACTGTAGAGACATCACCAGAGTGACCAAAATAATGTGTAACAGTAGTCATCAACACTCCCTCTCAACTAGAGAGGTATTCTTCACCAAGCTAGTTTGGTGAATATGTCTGCAATCTGCTCATGTGTAGGAAGGTACATCACGTGTACTGCTTTCCTTTGCATCATGTCTCTAAAAGTGATATTTTATCTCATCATGTTTCGATGAAACACAAGGTTCTCAAAGAGCTTCACACATCTTTGGTTGTAATCATAGGATCCATCTCATGATCAAGTAAATCTGTCAGAAGTTTATGAGTCCGCACTGGTTCGCACACTCAATGATATATTCTCTACTTTTGTGGTACTCAAGGCCACAAAGCTTTGTTTCCTGTTGCATCAGGAAACCATGGCAATCTTCACGGTAAAATAACGATCAGATGTGCTCTTCTGGTCCATTGTACTCTTTGCTTAATCTGTATCAACATATCCCTGTAAACTCAAGTTCACACTGGAGGAATATCTCAGACCATATCCAACTATGCCTCGTATATATCTCAATACATGCTTTACTGCTATCCAGTGAGTCTGTCTCTACTGATTCATGGATTGACTAAGCACATTCGTTGCATAGCATATATCAGGTTTGGTGTTAACCAGATACATCAATAATCCAATCAGTTGTTGGTACATGTGTGAATCAATCTCGTCTGAATCATCATCATCTATTTTTCGTCAAATCCATCACCATCGGTGTAGACATGGATTTGCATTCTGTCATACTGAACTTCTTTAATATCTCCACTATATATTTTCCTTGAATTTAGGAAAAGTCTCATTGGTCCTCTGTCATACTTCTTGTCCCAAGAAGTAGTGCATCATACCCAGATCATTCACCTCGAAAAAACGAGTCCCTTAATAAGTCATCAAAATCAGGCTTTTGTCACAATGTAGTAATATATGTTTGGATTAGCAACACCTTTGCTGAAACCCAAACTCATCAAGAATCCATCTATCTGATGTAGTTTCCAACTTGTGGATGGTAGTACAGATGAAAGTGCATCGGTCTATTGGATCAATATGTCTCATCATAGTTCACTCCCTCTGCTTGTGAGAATATTCTAGCCATAGAACTCGGTTTGTATTTCTCGACACTTACATCAACTGCATGCTTGATTTCATTTAAAAGTCACCATAGATTTCTCTCTGGGTCTCGAAACAATGTCTCATACATCATTCTTTAAGATATACTAGTATTCTTTTGTTATGACATTTTTCCATACATGTTCACCTATCGTTTCTCCATGGCAGAGAGCCTCAGAATCAATGGAGTGGCTCATGGATGAAGGGTAGCTTGAAAATCTCTTTTTCTTTCTTAGGATGTCCCTTGAGGAAATTTTATGTTCCTCTGCTTTCTATATAGTTTTGTTGAACCTAGGCAGACCTTTTATGCCATACTACAATATCTCTGGGCATATCAACTGGAGCAATTGAATTGGATGGAAAATTTGTTTGTCTCCCTCTGAACTGTTGAAGGGGGAGAAGGTATTGTCTCTTCCTTCTCTTCATTTTGTTTTTGACTCCCTCTTGAGTCAAGGAACTCTCTCTGAAGTCTGAAGGATGGAAGCCTTCTTTTATTTGCTTGCTAAATCTTTTATGTCTTCTTGACTAGCATAATAATCAATCAATAAGGTTTGGACTCCCGTACCAGGGATAATGGTCCAAGTCATGAGGGCTCCCACACTGGAGATAATACCCCTCACTTATTAAGAATGCAATCAACTATAAATTTAATGATCAACCAATTTACATGGGTCTGTAGTCATGTTCAATTCTGTGTTTGGTTTAGAGGAAGTACTTCTCCTCTCTCTTATCTTCATTCTTTTGGGGTGGCTCTGGATCAATGTCAGCGGTGGAAGCATATTGTCTTCCTTTCTTCCTGGTTGGACAATTTATTTCATAGTGCCCATATTGTCACATCTAAAGTACTCAATTTCTGAAACATCTCTTCTCTAATTATGACCTGAGGTTGATGGAGACTTCTCATATCTAAATATTTGTCTGAAGTTTCTTTTGAATCTTCGTCCTTTCTTTGTATGAAGTGCAAGAGCATGATTTTCATCAGGGGAGTCTTCCACTCCTCTATTTCTAAGTCTAAGTTCTTCTTGAGTACAGTCTGTCCAGAGATGATCAAAGGTTGGTAACTTTTCTCTTCCACTGATGCTTTGAAAAAAAGGCTCCCAATGTTTTGGAAGATTGTTGAGAGTAGATAAGACAAGTTCTCTATCGGACATGATTTCTCCAATGGCTCCTAGTTGTTCTTTGATCTCTGATATCTTCATAAAGAAGGTAGCAACGGTATCCCCTTTTGTCATCTTGGTACTTTGAAGCTGGCCCTTTAAGGTAAGAGCTCTGAGGGTGTTGTCACTTTCAAACATATCTTTTAGTGCTTCATACATTTCATAAGTTGTCGTCAGGTTGGCAATACGAGGTAAGAGATGATCTCTTATTGAGTAGATGATTATTTTTCTTGCCTTGAAATCTTCTTCCCTTCTTATTTCCTTCTCTTCATCGGTAATGGTATCTGGTAAAGTATTTATTACCACATTCAAAAGGTCATCTTCTTCAAAGGTGACCTGAAGCCTTGACTTCCAGGAGTTGAAGTTGCTTGATCCATCAAGCCTATCTTCCACTAAAGTTTTGTTCTTCATTTTTTCGGATTTCTTCACAAACTCTCGCCAACTGGACTTAGAAAACCTAATGGTTAGGTTGGAGTAGTAACCTTAGGTTTTGTTGGGCTTATGACTGCCAACAATAAACTTTTAGAGTGTCACAGAAATGCTTGTTAAGTTGAAACGTTTCTTCAAGAAGTTGCAGAAACCCTAAGATCAAGATTTTGCAAAATTTTTTGGAACCCTAGAAACCCTAGGGCCAAAAACTCAAAATCCTCAAAAATTCACTTTGAATATCTCTCAAGGTGTGATGAGGAGGGTCGTACAACTTTATCCAAGTTTCAGCCCCAACTTCCATGTGTAAGGTGTTGAAAAGGCCAAACAAGTGAGGGTCGTACAGATTTATGCAGAAACCCTAGAGGTCGTACAAAACTGCAGAAGGTGGACGACTTAACTTTTAAGTGCTTGTGCAGGGGTTCTTCAAGACCTAATCTCTGATACCATGTTGATTTTTCAATAGGCAAGGTTTAATCATGAAGTTCATTCCATTTTAGCATTTTACTTAAACCATAAACAATTTTGTTGCAACAATCAAGATCATAAGAAGAAACACCATGCACAAGTACACAAGAAGTATCATGGGAAACCCTTCTCAACAAGGGAAGAAAAACCAACCAATCCTTTGTTATATTCTTCAAGAGAAAGATCTCCACCACCAAGAAAAACTAGCACACAAAAGGGTGCTCACAAACCCTAGAAAAACTAGCGTCCAAGAGAGGTGCGCACTTTTCCCAAGAAGATGTACTTGCTAAAATTTCCAAACTCACAATTGAGATATGTTTCCTCAATGGGGATTTTACCTTTACTTATATTAGACTGAACCTGTCAACATAAGTGTCTATTAGCACAACAAGGCCGACCTCACTAACTCACAATATAATTAATAATTACCAGATTAATTATCTTTTACATCAAGGTGGGGTCGACATGTACCCTTTACATTACAATTAGGGTTACAAGTAAGTCTGACTCTTGAACAATATATCAAGGGATCTCATACACCCACTAGTGCTCATCCACTAGGGGCACATCCATAGGGATGTCCATATCTCTATCTCATTGTGTCTCACAGGAGAACCATACTCACTAGTGCTCAGCCACCAGGATCACGTTCACCTGTGCTCATCCACATGCACATCCAACTCAACAAATCTTCTTTTCCCACTGCATTACACAGGAGAGTCATCCGGAGTTCATCATCTCAACTCTCTGCTCAAAGGAGGTTAATACATCATTTTCATCTCTGTCTCAGAACGATGCACCCAGCTCATGGGAATTCACACGTTCACTTGTGCTTATTCACATGTACGTCTAACTCGACATATCTTCTTTCTCATTGCGTTACACAGGAGAATCATCTAGAGTTCATCTCAACTCTCTGTAAGGAGGAGGTCAACACAACGTTCAAGTTCTATCTCAGATAGGAACCACACACCCAACTCATGGGCTCTCTCTCAATTCGACTCAATTAGTTTGTGTCCTAGAGGATGTCTCACATAGTTGTAATCATCAACAGGTGGATTGCCAAGACCAACGTCTATCCAATTGGGTAAAGAAACCAAAGATCAAGGAGAAGAAGGGTTTGAATGTGATGGAGAAGACATAATTAAGACATTTGCTAATGTTCCATAACTAGTCCAAAATGTATTTTCAAATTATGCTAGAATAAGTGAGAGCCCTTAAACACGATGCACCATCACCAATGGTGAAATTACAACCAAGAAATAGTGTGTGACCATGAATAAGATAAAGACAACCATAATATATAATCATGAATGAAGTAGACAGAGTAGGAAAACCTTCTTAATACATCATTTCTCCAAATCCAATTTTACAACAAGATCAAATGGAATAAATAGATCACACTTAGCCATCCTCCTTAGCTATGACAACCCAAAAAGTGGAGTGAAACAACCTTAACAAAAAAAGTACAACAATGAAAATCCTTCAATAAATCAAGGTTACATCAAGGATTAGGGTTGTTTACAACCTCAACCCTGATATCTTCTTGTGTGTCAAACTTTCCCTTCTCCAAAAATTATTTCAATAGCAAAAACAATGGCAATCCTTGCAAAAACCCTAATTATCCATGAAAAGATAGAGAGATAGAAAAACCTTGCAATGGACCCATCCTTCTTCTATTTGTTCCAAGGATATTCAACTAAGCTTGGAGGGGAAATCTCGATCTTCCAACCATGTCTTTAGCAAATTAATCTCTCTTATGTTTATTCCTTTCACATAAAACCCTAATCAATAAATAATATTAAGAAAGAGCTAGAAACCCTAGAGTTAGGGCGCTCCTCTTAGGGTGTTTTTTAGGGTTTGGTTTGGCCACTTGTCATCTTCATAAGTAAATGCCTTCTTTTGAGGGTGTGATCAATGCCACATGTCTTCTCCTCATGCAAAGAGTTTGCCTCCAAATATGTAGAAAAGGCTTCGAGAAATGTGTCCTTAGCCCCATGTACCTCAAAGGGTGAAATATGCCTCCAAATGTGTAGAAGCTCCTTCATTAGGGTTTCTTATTATCTTGAGGATGCCCTAGCCATTTCCTTGAAGAGGGAATTCAACCTCGAAAGGAACTTTGACCAATACTAATTGAAAATGAGTACCACATGGCACCCTCCCAAGTAGGTTGTTTCTCTTGTTATGTTTGTTAACCCCCTTTGCTTGCCACATATCATGATTTGAACTCCTAATATGGTAGGGTGTTCACATTCTTGGGCTTCCTTCCAGTCCTAGGCCCTACTTTAACTTAAGAACAAGGCTCTCCATCAAAGATGCATTAAAAGGTAATGTGAGCCTTGCAACCATGCCTCAAATGCATGCCAAGTATGCCTTGGTGGAGTGTCTCCAAAAAAACATCCATCATCAATAATCCTCCACACCTTTCTCCTTGCCTTAGATGATGAGAAGTGTTTGAGCAAGCTATAAAAAGGTGCATGGCCTCCAAATTTATCCTCACAACCTATGACTACCACTAAACTCTAAGGATATATTGTTGTGTTGGTGAGGGAAGAAAGGGCCATGAAAATGTGAAATGAACAGTGCATTTTCAAGGGGTAATAGAGTGTTTTAGGGAATGGAACCAATTTGTTTATGGCTTGCATAGTGAGGAACAATGGGCCTTGTGGTTATTCAATGTTGAACAAGATCCCTTAGATCAAGACAATCAAAATCAGGACCATGGATAGAAATTCCCTTGCTAAGGTCTATCTAGGTATTATATAAGGATTTATCTCCACTAATGGGTATTGATCAAGGCCTTTTATATATTTTTTACACTGTAAATGGTAGAATTTGAAATAATTCCATGTATTGTTTTCCTAAGATGTTGAATCCTACGATGGTTAGTTAGCACAAGGGAATGCAAATTATATCGTCATTGTGAGTGCAAGGGAGTGCAAACTATGGCATCTCTCTTCATATATATCTTGCAATTATGGGCATCATTTATCTATCTATTAGCAAGTTCTAGGTGTCATCTATGAAGATCATAGTTGTGTTGTGGGGGACAATACATCTTAACATTATCTAGTGTCGAATGAGGTCTTCTAGGTCATAACAATTAGAATAGGGACCATGGATAGAAATTTCCTCACAAGGGTCTTGTTTAATATTATACATGGAGTCAAGGGTGGCAGGTAAGGGGTGAATTGTTTTTATCCTTGAGGAAATCAAGAAAAAACCTTTGAATGTGGAATGGGTAGAGAATCAAACAACCAAGCGAAGGCATTGGCTCTATTTTAGGGGTTGAGGACTATTGATGAAAGTTTCATCAAAAAACTGATTGTAATTGGGGATTTGGCATTAATTATCAAATTAATGCTTAGTGCCTCCTCACCGAGTGATGACAAGATTATAAGAACTATCAAGAGGGTAAGAAAGGAAGTTGCTAGGTTTGAAAGCATTGAGTATGTTCATGTTCTAAGGGAGCTCAATCATAAGGTAAACCATCTAGCTAACAAGGCCATTCAACTGGACTGTGACATTCTAAAAACAAAAAGAGGAGATGCATTCTTCCACATTCCTTAAGTATTAACTCGAAGGTATGATTTGGATGTGCATGATAGAGAAATGACATTTTAATCTACAAGATTGGGTTAAACAAGAGTCACAATAATCAAGGAGCAATACGCCTATGGTACCTTCACACACTTGACGTTTAATGTGGGAGCAAGCTCAATAATTACTTTCGATGTTGGGTTTTATTATAGGTGGGATAATGGATTTAGTTACAAAATTGAAGTATGGGGATTTTTCGTGGCTTTTTGTTTTGAACTACCTTGGTTCGAATTAGGGCTCTGAATTGAATTATGGTTCTCTTTTGCGGGTTCTTAGATTTCCTTTGTGGGTCTCTAGCTCTGGTTCACATGGCTCTAGTTTGTGTGGTTTAGGTGTTGTTGGCTCTGCTTAGAATTTTAGTGGACATGGTTTGTTTAGCCATTTATGGTTCTTTGGGTTAGTTGTGGGTCATATTGTGGTTTGGAGACCTAGAACTTGTCAACTTCTCCTAAATCCCTCTTAGTCCATTCTTCTCTATGTAGACAACAAAATCTTAGTCTCTCAAGTCCTCTGCTCAATTATAATTTTTATGAGAGAATGCTAGAAAGCAAATGGATTTATGGTCATGTTAGAGTGTTAGTTGTGGGCAAGAATAAGGTGCATGTGCAAGTGCTATGTAGTGCTCTCATTGTGGACCACAAATATTCTTGAAGATGCCCTCTTTGTGGCATCACTAACATTCATAGAGATCTAAGAAGACAGGTAGACTACATCTCTAATAGTAGGAATTCAATTTTCCCAATTACTAGTGCAATGCATTCCTGGTAAGAAGCTAGAAACTTCGAAGATGTTTTCATTTTGGAAACCTCACACTATCAAAGGAGACAAACTGAGGAAATTCAAGATGAGTGTGTTGATCTTTGACAATTGGTTGTAAGTATGGTCAGAAATACTACTTCAACTAATTCAAATGATAGGCCATCAATTGGTTCTACAGTGGAGGAGGTTAAAGAATATGAGACCGTGCAACAACAATAGGAGGATGTGGAAATGCTAAATCTGGACTAGAATTTTTAGGTAAACACGGAGAATCATGAGGAAGCTTACAATCATCATGCATTTATTCAGTAATAGTGCTTAATGTTTTGTAAATTTTGTTTATTATTAGGAGTTTTTTTACTACAACAACTTTCTAATACAAAATATACGTGTTCTTATATATATATATATATATATATATATATATATATATAATGCCATAATGGGTGTTGAGTAAGGCCTTCTACTTATTGTCTACGCAACATGTATTGTATTATATATATATGCCATAATGGGTGTTGAGTAAGGCCTTCTACTTATTGTCTACGCAACATGTATTGTTTTCTCGGGATGTTGAATCCTTGAGTGACCCAGGGGAAAAATGTTGTCTTTGAGTGCAACTCCATTGCATAGGCAAAGAAGGTAAGCTCATGAGAAAGGTTGATGCACTTGTCATGGTACCAACACTCTTGGGAAAAGATGAATGTGGATGTTCATGTATTATTCGTAAAAGGTTGATGCACTTGTCATGGTACCAACACTCTTGGGAAAAGATGAATGTGGATGTTCATGTATTATTCGTAATGCAAATGAGTAATTTTACACATTTCATGTATTATTTACATTGAGAAAAAAAATACTAAATTGCATTTGATGATGTTAATTTAACATTTTATAAAGTTGTATGAATGTAAATTGTACGA
>SNQJ01S0155377.1:0-22452 GCA_010110895.2 Picea sitchensis
GAAGTTGTGCCAAGTTGGTAGCAAGATTTTGTGGGCCATTTGAGATCCTGGAAAGGATTGGGCCGGTTGCATACATGCTTGCATTACCTACATCTATGAATGTACATAATGTGTTTCATGTTTCACTGCTTAAGAAATATGTACTTGATGCTAATCATGTTATCGATTGGAATGTGATTTAGGTGGAACCAGAAGGTGTCTTGCAAGTGCATCCTGTGCGCATATTGGACAGGAAAAACAAACAGCTCTGGAATCGAGCTATAGAGCTTGTAAAGGTACAGTGGACCTGGTATGGTCTTGAGGATGTGACATGGGAGCATGCAGATGTTATGCGGGTAGAGTACCCACATCTTTTTGAATTTTTTTGAAAAGCTTGCAGAAGTTGTGTAAAGTTGCACTGAGGACAGTGCAAAAATAAGGGAGGGGAATCGTAGTGTCCCCAAGGCCGAGCCCCGTAGTAAGCCATGTTCTGAAAGGAATTGTAATTATAATTTATAGGCTGGTGAGCTGAGTTCTTATAAGTTGGAGGCTTATGTGTTGTTAGGCCAGGGCGCCTAAGTGTTGAAGGCCATGAGCCTACTATTGTATATGTAATCATCCATAACAATTAATAAAATATAAACACTGCCAGGTGCAGGCCGACCATGATGAATGAGTGAAGGGGGACTAAGAATCCATAGAATGGGCAAGGAATTAGGGGCTGGAAGGTGGGAAAAAGGGGCTAAGTGTTGAGCCTAGGGGCTAAGCCTAGGGGGCTTAAGATTGGGAATAATATTTTACTATTATTCCAAAAGAACATGTGTCATTTATGTTTTATCCTAAGTTTCTGGCAAGGGGAGGATGTACAAGGGTGATGCATGCGGGTGAAACACATGCAGTCCCATGGGTGACAAGTGTCAAACAGGGTGCATGGGAATACAACCACCAGGATGATCTGTGAGAAGGATTCCTCCTCCTCCATTCTACCTGACTACCTAAGCATGTAGGGAGCGCTGAATAGTACGACTGACCCAACCATTGCAAGAATACCTCGTGCATTCCTGAGAGTGGAGAATCCTGTATTGACTTTGAGAGTCCATGCACATCCTCTGTCCGACTGATCGAACCTATGCGTGGAGGCTCTGTTCTGAAGCCGAGACCCTGAACCATTCCACCATTGTTGAACCAGTGGGAAAGCCTATGTTGTTTCTGAAGAGCCGGTATCGCCCTCCGTTCTGAGTCGTGGAGTCTGTGCCGACCCCTGCAGGAGTTACTCATCACGCATTCCTATGAACCATCACTGAGAGGTCTCGAGCCATTGTTGAGCCTATTGAGAGGTTGTGTTTGTATTTCCAGTTGGCTACGATGACCACGCAGAGATGGACTGTGCGTGGCTTGATGGCCAATGCGAGTTGTGATTGAGCCTGTGTGTGATCTCTCTCTAGGTGAGGGAGGTGGATGTTGTTGGAAGAGGTTTCTTTCAGAGAGTGTCCAACACCAGCTTCAGGCTCTGAGACTTCCTGATCNTTATGTGTTGTTTTCCCTGTAACCTCAGCCTAGCCTAAGATTCCTTGCCTTGGGGTGGAGCTTAGTCCTAGCTCGGGGGTGACCCACTGTTGAGATGATGAGCAGTGTGGTCTAAGGCTGGGAGGTTCATGGAAGGCCTGCATTTGGTTGGTGGAATCTACCACTGTTAAAAGATAAGTATCTGATTATGCCTTAATCATGTTTTGCAGGACCGTGTTGCTTATGTTATCATGATTTCCGTTGTGTATATGAATTATTATGAAACACTATGGATTGTTAATTATAGCAATAGATAATATGTTTACTCCGAGCTTAAATGTGATTAATTGTTGAAAGCATATGGATCATATAATACCTGTACGAATCATGTATAGAGTGGTGTTATACTCTTCTCTTAATAGCAATTAAGACATGGTAGCCTAAAAAGGGGGCGCTATAATAACCTTTGATTTGATGTGACCGTTCATCACCAAGATAAATGTTAGGACCATCATTAGTCTCACAATAACTGTCAAACCAGTTTCTATTACAAGACATGTGGATCGATGCACCAGAATCTACATACCATGCATGCACATCATCTGTTTCAACTGACAAAGCAACATCTGATATAAATAATTTGTGGAATTCATCATTACCATTATCACCCCTTTTAGCAAAATTACTATTCTTCCTTGAATTTCTATATTTGTTCTCATGTTTATGCTTATACCAACAATCCTTAGCATGATGTCCAGCTTTTCCACAATTAAAACATATATCACTCTTTCTCTGATTTGTATGAGATTGAGGAGATGTCATACCTTTATGTTCTTTTGCATATTGAGGTTTGCTTCCTTTGTTGTGTTCGCAAGGCTTTCCTTTGTGGCGTTCCCAAGGATTTCCTTTACCCTTTTCCATCAATGCCGAATCTGAATGTGGAGGCTTTCCGGTGAGATGGCTTCTACGTTCCTCCTCTTGTAGAAGAATACCTGCAAGTTCTTCAAATGTCGGAGTATTCTCTCGGGCTGCAATACCTGTTATGAACATTTGGTAGTCTTCTAGCATTCCATTTAATGTGACAATTACTAGATCAGTGGGTGAGACCTTTTCTCCTATGTCACCCAGTGTATCTTTTAAATCTTTGATTCTTGAAATGAAATTAGTAACATTTTCATTTTCCTCCATTTTGAGAGCAATTATGAGCTGTTGCGTAGAGGAGAGCCATCTGCTACGAATACGAGGAGTGGATCGCTGTGTCTAGTGTTTGAAGAACCGCTGGTTGACCTGTGCGTCAATATAAAGGAGCCATTCGATGTTCGCTGTGAAGGACACATCGTGGATGGGCGTCTACCTGCACAAAGGCAACGATTACTAGGAGCTGTGAAGGGGCAGTTGTATTGTGCCTAAGGCATAGATCGTTGTTTGCAGTGGAAAGACCGTGAAGCTACTGCGTGGAGCATCTGCAAAGAGAAGCACTCGAATCTGGAAGAGGAAGAGAGGTGGACAAACCTGGATCGCTTGGTGTTGTGGGGAGGCCGCCAGCGTAGAGATCCGCGTAATAATAACCCACGACCAGAACTCGTGCGCGTACAGGAGCTCATTTTAATTCGAGTAATTTCGCTTGATTAACTCTTTCATTGGACGAACTCCCACGCGAGAAATTGAATACGTTCAGCCCTCATTCACAAACTATAAATTTCATTTATACGAAGGGCAAAGGCCCAGGAACCTGAAATCCAAGAAAGAACACCGCACGTCCTAGTTAATTCCCTCCTTCAATTCCAAATATCCAAAACGATGCCCCTATTTAGAATCTAAATTCATGTTGTTTGGGAGCCATTATAATAGCAAAGAATCTAAATTCATGTGGTTATAATAATTTAAATTGATGTTGGCTTTTTGGAATCCATTATAATATTTTAAATTGAAGCTGGCCTCTTAGGTTAAGGTTAACATGGATATAAGAGTTAATGGCTTTTAACTAACTAATACTTCTTTTCTTTGGATTGTTAATTTAATGACCTATAATCTCATAGGTATGTATCATTTATATTTAAAATTAATTTTCTTACTATTTTTAAAAGAATATTGTAAAATGATTATTTTAAAAAGTACATTCAAGTAAGAAGTTCAAATGTATGTAGGTTTTTATATTTAGGTTAAGGAGTTAAAATAATGGTTTTAACTTACTAAATAACTATTTTTATTGCAATAACAAAAAATATATTTTACATATTACAGTAATCAAGATATTATAATATATCTCAATCAAGTTTTTAACCTATTGGTATAGGTTAATAATAATAAATTTAATGTAAATTATATATATATATATAAAAGATGAATTAAAGTAATTTATTATTCATGGTTGTTTTTTCTAGTTTTTATATGTAAAGAGAGAGCACATTAAATTAAATCTATTTCAATTTTACATCTTTTAAGTATCTAGAGATTTGAATATTAACAAATAATATTTAGATATTTTCTTTATTTAAAAAATAAACCAAAAAAAAATTAGAAAAAAACTAAAAAAGTTTATCCATACATATATATGTTCAAAATGTTTGTGTATCTTTAGCTCTTGATTGTGAATATAACATCAAAACTCATAGAATATTAACAAATAATATTTAGATATTTTCTTTATTTAAAAAATAAACCAAGAAAAAATTAGAAAAAAACTAAGCAAGTTTATCCATACATATATATGTTCAAAATGTTTGTGTATCTTTAGCTCTTGATTGTGAATATAACATCAAAACTCATATTAGTAGAAATATATAAGTGATTTTTAGTTCTCAATTATAATTATAATAATTCATTTTACTTTGTTATTATTATCAAACATAATAATGTACCTATCTAATTTGAATAACAACAAAATACATATATTAATTAGCTTTGTACAACAAATAGATGTTGTATTAGATTTTTGGATATAAATTGTTTTTAGGGTTTTTAAACATTTTCAAGTGGACTAATGTAAACTTTGGAAAAAACAAGATAAATTTAACCATTAAAATTTTGACCCATTTGAATTAACGAAAATAAAATATTATTCATAATTAACTTTTAGAAAAATAATTAAAGTATAACAAGATAAATAATTATAAAATAAAAAGGATAAATTAATTACAAGGTGAGGGAGAAGTAACCACCATATATCCATCTTGGAGAGAATCAAATTTCTTAAAGTGTTGTTATCTAAATATCTACCTACCTACTTATTTAAATTATTTTAATTGAGTAGACTTTATTATTATTATTATTATTATTTCAATGTAATGTTATATAATCTAACATCACCTTAGTGTGACAACATCTCCCCAATATTGGATTGTAGAGTTGAAAAAAGATCCAAATAATAATACTGATAGTATAAGAGGTTAAGTAATGACTCTTTAAATAATAATCACGTAATGAAAGAATTAAAGGATAAAATATTAATGAAAAAAATTAAGAGAAGGATCAATAATAATTAGAATTAATTGAAAATATTCAAAAGTTCAAGGTCAAATAATTGAATAATTAAAGGTTAAGATACTAATGACAAAATTCAAAAACCAATCAATAGTAAAAAAGAAAACCATAGATATCTAAGATTAGAGAATTGGAGAAGAAGGAGATTTAAAATTAAGAGGATCAAGAGAGATGAAAACAATAGAGGAGAAGGGGAGAGGGAATGTTGAAGGAAGGAGAAATAGAACAAGTTTGAAGCCTAAGGTGATGAATGATGGGCTTCCATGATTGAATGAGTTTGTATCCATCATCGTGGTGAACATTGTTTGGATTTTTTTCAATCTCCAAAGCCTCGTGGATAACACAAGATGGGTAATAGGGTGCTAAAGTCAAGATTTTGGTTTGATCAAAACATGTTAAGAGTTTATATTTAGAATAATGTTCAATGATAGTTTATTTCGAGATGTGATTGTGGCTTGTGTCAAATATGTGCTCTTTGAAACGATCTTTGAAGGATCTTCTAGTTTGGCCAATGCATGATTTTCCACAGGAGAAATTAATTTGGTAAACTCTTGGGATAAACATAGGGTCAAATTTATCATTGGAGGATCTAAAATACTATTTTAAGGTTTCGAAGGGCTTGAAGATGGTTTTTATATTATTTTTAGAGAGAATTTTGGATATGATATCAAAGTGCCTTGGATGTAGGGTACAAAAAAGAGAGATAGGGGGGAGGAGGGAGAGATTCTCGATTTTGGATTATGGGATGAGCGGAAAGCTTTGTTAATTTGAGAGATGGTGTAACCATTGGATATAAGGGCCTTGGTCATGTGGGCATTTTCCTTCTCAAGGAATTGGGTGTCTCAGATTAAGATGGATCGAGTAACTAGAGTTTTAAGGACAAAAATGATCCAGGAGGATCTTAGTGGCCACCCACCTTGTCCAACTCGCTCAAAACAATTTTTTGGCAACTTATTATTTTTAGTAGTTTTTCAGTTCCTGAACTTTCGAGGCCATTTTGAGGGCCTAAACAATTCTTTTTCATGATCAGGAATCTCATTGATACCTAGAGGCTCTCATTGATCCCCCTAAATGAATCTCCTCGTCGATAACTTTCCAATGATCTATCGTTCTCCCTAAACAAAGATCATATGCAAAAATTACGACCATGAGAAGTTGATGTACTAACTTACCCCAACCGGGCCCACATGAATTTTGGTGCTTCATCTCCTAGGGTTAGGTTTTTGGATGTATAGGGTTTTGGAATTCATGTTTATTGTAAAAATTCCTTGAGAGCCTGATTGTAACCATCTTCTTGTGAATGAGCGTAGTCGTCACATCTCTCTTAGAGATAAGCTGCCACCATTCTAGCAAGCTTGTTTTCAGTCTGCATTTTATAAATTTTAGCATAATTATTATTTAATAGAGGCCAATTTTTACTATATCTATGTTATTGTTCACATTGTCTCCATGTTTATATTATAAATCTGTTGTTTTATTTCATTCCGCTCATAAATCCAGATCAGTAGTATGATAGTGGTCTACTCCTTGTAGTTTTTTTAATGCATGTCCCTGACGCGGTCATGGTATAGAGAGTTGGGTCTTGAATTTGTTT
The DNA here is from genome assembly GCA_010110895.2 of Picea sitchensis. Lineage (NCBI taxonomy): Eukaryota > Viridiplantae > Streptophyta > Pinopsida > Pinales > Pinaceae > Picea > Picea sitchensis. The sequence continues at coordinate 6,563 of SNQJ01S0155377.1, forward strand.
CTCTTTAGGAAAAATTTTCTCACACACCCAAGAAACCATCCACGGTGAGAGAAAACAAAGATGATTGGACATGAGATCCTTTCAAAATGTTGTTTGAGGAATCCCTTAAGCAACATAGGAACGAGATGATGCAAAGATTTACAAAAATCCTTCGACGACTACCGAAAAGCGACGCATCCACCTCAAGCGGAAGCACCACACCATTCAAGGTACAAATAGATTTTGATATTCCCATATTTTAAGGTCAAATAGATGCCAATGTCATAGATAAATGGTTAAACCTTCTAGAAGGGTATTTTTCTATCCACAACTTTTATGATAGAGAAAATATTACATTTGCGCTCCTCAAGGTTGTCCTCCATGTCAAAGATTGGTGGGATAATTTCTGTGAGAAAAATGAAATAGAGGGATCCACATTATTTGCAGTTGTACCCACCTGGGGTTCCTTCAAGGATGCTATTAAGGAACAATACTACCATGTTGGAAGTTATGACAACTTGTATACAAGATGGACCACACTACGACATGAAAGAGACCAAACAATGCGAGAGTTCACTAATGTCTTCCATACCTTTAGCACTAATATGGGTATCAATGATTTCGAGCGAAATATGGTGCTCAAGTACCGCGATAGCCTGCATAGATACATATAGAAAAAAATGGATTTTTGGGACATCTCATCCTTGGTCACGACCTATCAATATGTCGTCAAATTCGAGTAGAAGATGAAACAAAAGATCCGACAGTTTGGGTCTGGAAACCCATCATAGTAGAACCAGGGAAAGAGCAGCCACAAACTGTAGAACAAAGGATAGAGAAAATATGGGAAACCTTAGTACAACCAGTCCAAGCTGCAAGCAAAGAAGGACAATGGGAAGACGGAGAAAGATATAGGGAAGTGGTGTGACTTCCATAAGAGCCCCTGACATAACATTGTTGATTGCCGCTCAAAGCACTCATTGGTGGCTAAGGTAAAAGCCTCTGAATTAGATGCGGGTTTCGACTCTGAGTCAGAACTAGAAAAGGGGAGATAGATCATTGAAGCGGAACCCAGTGCAACTGTTACTACCACCAAGATCTAGCTCGATGAAACTGATGAGCTAGAGGAAGGAGAGTGTCTCTTTCATTCACAGATGTGGGTAAAAGGCACTCCACTGCACTTCATCATTGATAGTGGTAGCTAGAAGAACCTCATCTCAGTAGAAGTCATAAAACGTCTAGCCCTTCTGAAAATGTTGCACCCGTATCCCTACACCATCAAATGGCTCCATCAAGGAAGCAATATTCATGTCAACCAACAATGTCTCTTGTTGTATGACATCAATCCAATCAAAGATGAGGTATTGTGTGATGTTTCTCCTCTTGAAGTTTGTGATGTTATTTTGGGACAACCTTATTTATGGAAATGTCATGATGTATATGAGTCTAGGCCTCCAAGAGTTATTATTACTTTGAACAAGAAATTGTATAGGATACCCAAAGTAAGCCCACCTAGTGTTATTTCCTTGATCTCTGCCAAGCAATGCAGGAAGGTCATTTCTCATAATGGGAAATTTGTATTCTTCATGATTCACCCTTGGAGTGAGTGAAAGGTTGCAGCCACATCCATGACATCTAAGGCCGACCTCTCCACGCAGCAGAAGAAAATGGATAAATTCATGGAAGAATACAAAGACATCTTCTCATCACCTACTGTGGTACCTCTATAGTGTCAGGTCAAGCATCCCATCGATCTGACCCCCAGCGCACCACTACCCAATGGGCCAGTCTATCGCCTCTATTTTCTAGAAAATAAGGAGATCAAGCGTCAGATCCAAGAATTTCTCTACAAGGGGAACATCCGGCCCAAATCATCACCTTTTGGAAGCCCAATCATGATGGTGTAGAAGAAAGAAGGGAATTGGTGACTCTACATTGATTAACGGGCCCTAAATAAAATCATAGTGAGGAACTGGTGCCCGATTCCTCGAATTGATGATCTCCTTGAGCAACTCAAGGGGGGAAAATACTTCAGTAAGATTGATATGAAGTCTATATACCATCAGGTCCCAATAGAACTAACATATGTATGGAAAAATTCCTTGAATTCAAAAGAATGTCTTTTTGAATGGTTGGTCATGCCCTTTGGTTTGATAAATGCCCCAACAACTTTCATGAGGATGATGGAAAATATATTACGGCCTTTCACTAATTATTTTTTGGTGGTGTATCTAGATGAAATCCTCATCTACAACAAGACTTGGGCATAACACTTGCAACATATTCAGTAGGTTCTGCACACTCTGAGATAACACAAGCTATATGCCAACTTGGAAAAATGCTCCTTCGGCATGGATAGGGTCTAGTACCTAGGCTGCAATTTTGATGTGCATGGTGTACATGTTGATCTAGCCAAGATCCAAGTCATCCATGACTGGACAACCCCAACCACACTCATTGAGATTTGAATCTTCTTAGGCCTTTCCAATTTCTATCAAAGGTTCTAGTTGGGATTCTCCCATATTGCATGGGCCCTCTGCCAAATAACTAGAGGTGGTGGTAAGGAAAAATTTGTGTGGGGATTATCCCAACATAATGCGTTCAATGATTTGAATTAGTGCTTGTGCTCCACCCTAGTTCTTTCACTACCTAACCTGTGACAACCCTTTGAGATCAAGACAAATGCTTTAGACTATGTTGTGGGCACAATCATCACTTAGCATGACCACTCTATGGCCTATCATAGTGAGAAACTATTAGATGCCATTTGTAAGTACCCTAATTTTGACAAATAAATGTAATCCATTGTGAAATCCTACCACCAGTGGAGGCATTACATTCTCAGGAAGGAGACAATCATCCACACTGATCATAAGTCGATGCAGTTCATGCACACATAAGGAAGGTATTACAATAGTAACCCTAGATCCTTAATGAAGTATTAAGATTTTCATAGAATAGGAGAAATCCACAACTCAATCCATCACTCTCTCCATCCATCCCTTGGATGGGTCCTATTGGATATGGTGCAAAACCTTTCAAGAAATTTCCGAATGACCTCCATCATAAGTGGTGCACATATTTGCAGCAGTTCCACCTCAAAATAAAGTATAAAACACGAAGTACCAAATGAGTCACTGATTTCCTCATCCGACCTCCAGTCATGACACTCATCAAAGTACTTTATTCTTGTGGCCACGAGACTTCCAGATGGCCCCACCTCTATGAGACAGATCCTGACTTCGTCAACACCTACTAAATGTTGGGCACACACACAGTTGTCACTAATTTCCATCTTCATGATGAGTTGTTGTGCCATCTGGGCCATCTATGTGTTCCATCAAGTGAGCGAGAAAATATAATTTGAGAATCCCACTACAATCAGGTGACAGGACACTTCAAAGTGGAAAAGACAGTGGTAGTGTTGCAACGACATTTCTACTAGCCAAAAATTCGACAGGATGTCAACAAGTATATCTAGTCCTGCACTGTCTACGCTATTGCCAAACCAACCATTACGAAATAAGTCTTGTACAATCATTTGCCTACTCTTGACAGGCCCTAGGAATCCATCTCAATGGACTACATGTCGGGCCTTCCACCCATTGAGCAGGGAATTTGTGGTTGTTGATCTCTTTTCCAGGATGGCGATTCTGGCCGCCTGCAAGAAGAGAACCATAGTGGAGGTCACTGCCAAGATATTCTTTGAACGAGTGGGGGCACACTTTGAGATCTCACAAACCATGATCTCAGATTAGGACAACTAGTTCCTCAACACATTCTAGTCGATCCTCTGGTCACTGTTGGACACCAAGCTCACCAAGTCCACTGCCTTCCACCCCTAGATGGATGGCCAAACTGAGGTTGTAAACCGGAAGATCGTGCACATCCTGCACATGTACAATTCAAAGCACCAACACACCTAGGATGAGAGTCTTCCCTATGTTCAACACAACTACAACAAATATATACATAGCTCAACTAGCCACAACCCCTTTGAGGTGGGGACCTTGGGTCCCATGGATGTGATGCAGGAGCATCACCAGCAAGCATGAGTGGAGGACAACTGGATATGTACCAACACACATTTTGAAGATATTTTGAATTCAAAAGGATGGCACATTAATGTAATATCTGGAAAGATGTAATTTTTCTTAAATGTTTTGGGGATTGTAACACATATCTTGAGCGTTCTCTCTCATCTACAGTTGTGGGAATTTATTGTATTAAATGTAAATTAGTTGTAGTCTTTAATTTCAATAAGATAGCTTAGAGTTGTAGGAGGGAAAACTTAAGAAGCTCCCTCGTATGTATTGTATTCATTCTTAAAAATTGAAATGAGGCAGTAGAGCAAGAGAGAATAGAGAGAAGAGAAGAATAGATATTGTAGAAGTTGTATGAGAAGATAGTTGTTTCTATAGAAACCATATACAAAAGCACTTGAATTAATATAAGAATTCTTTGACCCAATTTCATGGTGTTTTTATGGTTACTGTTTGCATCTATTGAATGGTATGTTTACAAATTGCTTATATACTCTGTTATGCATTTGTTTCAATGTTATGTATGCTCGTGATTTCATGTTGAATGTATGAATTCTATGAGAGGGAGAGTATGAGTTTCAAATGTTTCTCTTCCTGAAAATTCCTGCAAGGAATGCAATGAAAGTTCGGAAGGAATGCATTGACAATATTCTGAGTTCTGTCTCAGAAAGATCAGGAGAGATACCATTGTTCTCATACCAATAGAAGTGAAAGTATAACACAGAGTCGTGCAAGGTGTGTGCAGGCCAGGTCGAAGTCTTAAAATTTTCCAAACCAAGTGAGTGGTTGAAGAACTTCTGTCGCAAGGAGTGGGCAAAGTTGAAGTTCTAGATAATCAAAGATTATCGTGGAATCCGCAAGGAGTGCGTGCAAGATTCCTTAAAATCCTTGCACTTGTAGTCAGAATTAAGCTCAGGAAGGATAGAGGCTTCGAAGATTTCTAAGAAAGGACGAGGGTTGAAGTCACCTCGCGAAATAAAGCTCAGGAAGGATAGAGTTGTGGGAAGTTTAGGGTAAAAGGGAGAGATTCTTTCAACACTCACAAGCTCAGGAGAGATAGAAACCGTTAGATCCAAGTGGGTGAGAGCCATTGATTTGGTGCTTTGAACATCGACATTTTGAGATTCAGAAGAGTGGAAGAAACCGCTTTCGAAAATCGTGAATTGCGAAGTCCCGACTTCGCAAAAGAAGAGTCTGGACCGTCAGATCATGGGAGGTTTAGGACCGTTGATCCGTGGTGAGGAAGTCATGATTTCAGACTTCAGAAAAGGGAGAAGAGATGGATCACAGATTCACGAGTCACGAAGTCCCATAGTGCTCGAAATCTGGGCCCCAGGTGGCAGCTAGTGGTCACATGATTGAATAACTTAAGGGAGGATCTAGAAACTGTTAGCACGTTTCATAATTTCGGGAATCAGAGAAGTCAAGGTGACTCGCAACAGAAGTCCTGAAATCGCGAACGTGAAGCATCTTTTGGTAAGGCTTGTGGTCACTACTGGTCGTCACGTGGGAAGAGTTTGTGCCTAGTGCTTGCTTGCACGGGTGGGGTTTGTAAAAAGGAAGACCTGTGGACTCACGTTGTTGAAGGTTCTAGCGAGGATGAAAGAGCTATTTCAGCTCAAGGGAATTTGAAGATATATAGACTGGGAGGTCAACAGACTCTGTTGAGGTGGGGTGTTGTGTTAGGTGGTATCATAGCTTACAATCATTGTTTTATATAGGCATGAGAGGACATAAGTCAAGTTGTGATTTGAATTCTACGTGGAAATATTTAAACAATGCCTCCAAGAAGAAGTCAAGAAATATTGATGCCCGATCCAACCATGGAAAGGGAGATGAGAGAACTTCATGCTCAGTTAGATGCTATGGAGACAACACAGAGGAAAACCCCTGATACTAGAGATATCAGTGACGCTGAGAGAGAGAACTAAGAAGGAACAGGAGAAGAAGATGTAGCCGAAGATGCTGCAAACGAATGGTTATTTAAAGTTGTTGCAAGAATAGGTTCCAGAGAGAAGATGGACATCCCGATGTATGAAGGCAACTTGGAGGTTGAGGAGCTGCTAGATTGGTTTATTGCTCTGGATAAATACTTATATTATGAAGATATCGAAGAAGACAAGAAAGTAAAACATGTTGTCACTAGACTAAAATGGCATGCAACAATGTGGTGGGATGAACTGCAGGCTGACAAGCGTTGCAAGGGAAAACAAAGAATCAAAATATGGGACAGGATGATCACCAAGATGAAAGCCAAATTCATACCCAGAGATTATCAAATCAATCTATTTCGAAGAATGCATAATTTGAGACAGAAAGGGATGACAATGAAGGAATACACTGAGGAGTTTACAGGATAAACATTAGAGATGGTCATCATGAGAGTGATGATGAAAGGGTCGCCAGATATATGAATGGATTGAGATACGAGATTCAATATGAGATGAGCATGGTGATAATAAAAAATGTGGAGGATGCTTATCAGGTCGCTCTGAAGGTTGAAGAGAAATTGGCCCGAAAGAAAGGTCAAAGGGGCATAGGTAGAAGTCAGAGAAGAGACAAATAAGTTGTCCAAGATAGAGTACATAAGCCCAAGGATGAATAAAAGAAACCTCATAATCACCCAAAAAGGGGAGGAAGTTCATAAGGGAGACAATATGTCGATAGGAACACTTTTCCTCGAGCAAGAGGAAGAGGCAGAGGCAGAGGAGGTGAAGTAAAGTGTTTAGTATGTGGAAATATCTGACACAAGTCTTGGGAATGTCCCGATAGAAAAAGAAATGGAGGAGGCGAATCTCACATTTTAGAAGTGGAAAAGAGAAATTTTGAGTCAGAAGATGCAGAAGGCGGAAGATCCTTAACAATGAGGAAAATTCTCTTGAAGCCAGAGAAGGAAACGAAGAATCCAGCCCAGAGAAACAATTTATTTAGGACTGCTTGTAAGAGCAAAGATAGAGTATGCAAGGTGATAGTTGACAGTGGAAGCACAAATAATATAGTATCCACAGAGATGGTGGAGAAGCTGGAATTGGAGACAGTTGCACATCTAAGCCCATATAAAGTCTCGTGGTTGCAAAAGGGACATTAGGTAACAGTTACTAAACAATGTTTAGTTGAATTTAAGATAGGAGGTTATAGAGATGAGATATTGTGTGATGTTACTCCCATGGATGTCTATCATCTTTTGTTGGGAAGGCCGTAGAAATATGACAGAAATGTTATTCATGACGGAAGAAAGAGCACCTATACCTTGGAGAAGAATGGTAGGACGCATATGTTGCTGCCAATTGAAGACAAGAAGGTGAAAGAAGAAACACACAATACTATACTTCTCATGAGTGGGAAGGAACTTCTGGATGAAGTCAAGAAGGATCAAGAAATGCAGTTTGCTGTGGTTAGAAAACCTAGAGTCATCTTGACCAGTACCTCAATGGATGATCTACTTGAGGAAATTCAGGAATTGCTGGAGAATTTTGCTGATATAGTGGTGGATGATTTACCTTGTTCGTTGTCGTCCATCAGAAGTATAAGCCATCACATTGAACTTATACCAGGAGAGAATTTTCCAAACAAAGAAGCATATAGATTGACATTGCACGAGAATGAAGAGGTCAAGAAGCAAGCCTAGGATTTGATGGACAAAGGGTTGATTAGAGAAAGCTTGAGTCCATGCGTTGTACCTACAATGTTAAGTCCGAAGAAAGATGGTGGATGGAGAATGTGCACAGACTCGAGGGCTATAAACAAAATCACCATCAGGTATAGATTTCCTTTACCCAAGATGGTTGACTTGATGGATTACTTGAGTGGGGCAAAGTTTTTTTCAAAAATTGATTTAAAAAGCGGATATCATTAGATTAGAATGAGGGAAGGTGATGAATGTAAGACAACATTCAAGACAAATGAGGGGCTGTATGAATGGATTGTCATGTCATTTGGATTGACCAATGCGCCAAGTACTTTTATGATATTGATGAACAAAGTCTTGAAAGATTTCATTAGAAAATTTGTAATTGTGTATCTTGACGATATACTAATCTTTAGTAAGACCGAGGAGGAACATTTGAGACATTTAACTCTAGTGATGAGGAGGTTGCAACAAGAGAAGTTGTTGATAAATCTGAAGAAGTCGTCTTTCATGAAGAAAAAACTCATCTATTTGGGTTTTGTGACCTCTTCGAATGAGTTTAATATGGATCATGAGAAGGTAAAAGCAATCAAAGAATGGTCGTCGCTAAGGAATATCTTTGAAGTCAGAAGCTTCCATGAATTAACCAATTTTTACAGGAAGTTCATTAGAAATTTCAGTGGAATTTCTGCACCAATGATGGACACAGTCAAGAAAAGACATAAATCTTTTCATTGGACAGAGGAAGCAGAGAAAAGTTTCAAGTTGTTGAAAGAAAAGATAGCTGAACAACGAATTCTGGTTTTGCTAGATTTTAGTAAAACATTTCAAGTAAGGTGTGACGCAAGTGGATTTGCGATTGGAGCAGTCTTGAGTCAAGACAATAGACCAGTTGCATACTTCAGTGAGAAGATGAATGAGGCCAATATGACATATTCCACATGTGATAAAGAGTTTTATGCAGTCATACAAGAACTGAAGAAATGGAGGCACTACCTGGTTCCAAAAGAGTTCGTTTTGTATAGCGACAACCATGCCTTACATTTTATAACTAGACAAGATAAATTGAACGAGAAACATGAAAAATGGGTCGAATTTGTGAAAAAATTATCTTTTGTTATTAAGCACATTTCTGGGAATACTAACAAGGTTGTTGATGCATTGAGCAGGAAATGTTTAATTCTGCAGGAGTTTCGAGTGAAGACCTTAGGTTTTGATAGCATTAAGGAAATGTATAGGGATGATTCAAATTTCAAGGACGCTTATGAAGCATGTGAGAATCCTGTTTTAAGGGACAAGAGCCAATGGATTGAATACTTAATTCAGGATGGACTATTGTTTGAAGGAAATTACTTATGTATCCCGAAGAGTTATATGAGAGAAAACCTTTTAAAGGAAAAATATAGTAGGGGATTGGTTGGACATTTCGACCATGATAAAACATTTGTGCAACTGAACAATTTGTATTCTTGGCTAGGAATGAGAACAAATGTGTGAAAATTTGTCAACAAACTTAGGATTTGCCAACACACAAAGGGGAAAAGGTAGAATACAGGGTTGCATGAACCATTTCCAATACCAGAGAGGCCCTGGGACACGGTAAGCATGGATTTTGTATTAGGAATCCCAAAGACACATAGAGGTTGTGATTCCATATTCATGGTAGTCGATAGATTCTCAAAGATGGAACATTTCATTCCATGTCAAAAAATCAATGATGCAACACACATTGCAAATCTGTTTTTCAAAGAAGTTGTTCGACTTCATGGTTTACCCAAGAGTATTGTTTCAGACAAAGATACCAAATTTGTTGGTCATTTATAGAGGATGCTATGGAAGAAGTTGGGGACAAATTTCTATTTTAGCTCAGCATATCACCCTAAGATTGATGGACAGACTGACGTAGTAAATCAAATTTTGAGGGACTTATTGAGGAGTTTAGAAGCTGAACATCATAGTCAATGGGATCAAATTCTTCCGCAAACGGAATTTGCATATAATGACTCACCAAATAGAAGCTCATGGACAGGAGTCCATGAATTTTTCAGCCAAGAGGAGTATGATGCAGGAGCATCGCCAACAAGCGCGAGTGGAGGACAACTGGATATGTACCAACACACATTTTGAAGATATTTTGAATTCAAAAGGATGGCACATTAATGTAATATTTGGAAAGATTGTTCTTAAATTTTTTGGGGATTGTAACACAGATCTTGAGCGTTCGCTCTCATCTACAGTTGAGGGAATTTATTGTATTAAATGTAAATTAGTTGTATTCTTTAATTTTGATAAGATAGCCTAGAGTTGTAGGAGGGAAAACTTAAGAAACTCCCTCATGTGTATTGTATTCATTCTTAAAAATTCTAAGAGGTAGTAGAGCAAGAGAGCATAGAGAGCGGAGAAGAACAAATATTGTAGAATTTGTATGAGCAAATAGTTGTTGCTATAGAAACCATGTACATAAGCACTTGAATTATTATAAGAATGCTTTGAACCAATTTCATGGTGTTTTTATGGTTACAATTTGCATCTATTGAATGGTATGTTTACAGTTTTCTTATATACTCTATTATGCATTTGTTTCAATGTTGTGTATGCTCATGATTTCATGTTGAATGCATGAAGTATGCGAGAGGAAGAGTATGATTTTCAATTGTTTCTCTTCCTGAGAATTCCTGCAAGGGGTGCATTGAAAGTCCACAAGGAATGCATTGATAAGATTCTGAGTTCTATCTCAGAAATCTCAGGAGAGATATCGTTGTTCTCATACTAATAGAAGTGCAAGTATAACACAAAGTTTTGCAAGCTGTGTGCAGGGTAGGTCGAAGTCTTAGACTTTTCCAACCCAAGCGAGTGGTTGAAGAACTTCTATTGCAAGGAGTGTGAAAAGTTGAAGTTTGAAATAATCAAATATTATTGTGGAAGCCGCAAGGAGTGCGTGCAGGATTATTTAAAATAATTGAGTTTGCAGTCAGGATCAAGCTTAGGAAGGATAGAGGCTTTGAAGAGTTCGAAGGAAGGGTGAGGGTTGAAGTCACCTCGCAGAATCAAGCTCATGAAAGATAGAGTTTTGGAAAGTTTAAGGTAAAAGGGTGAGAGTCTTTGAGCACTTGCAAGGTTAGGAGAGATAGCAGCCGTCATATATGAACGGACAAGAGCCATTGATTTGGCCCTTTGAACATCGACATTTTGAGAGTCAGAAGAGTGGAAGAAACCTCTTTCGGAAATTGCAAATTGTGAAAACCCGACTTCACGAAAGAAGAGTTTGGACTGTCATATCGTGGGAGGTTCAAGATCGTTGATCTGTGGTGAGGAAATCAAGATTTCAGACTTTGAAAAAAGGGAGAAGATATGCATCGCAGATTCACGAGTCACAAAGTCCCGTAGCGCTCGGAAGTTGGGCCCCAGGTCGCATTTGGTGGTCACATGATTGAAGAACTTAAGGGAGGAGCTAGGAATTGTTAGCACGTTTCAAAATTTCAAGAATCGAAGGATTCAAGGTGACTCGCAACAGAAGTCCCGAAATCACGAACGTGAAGCGCCTTTTGGTAAGGCTCGTGGTCACTTCCGCTGGTCGCATGGGAAGAGTTTGTGCCTAGTGCTTGCTCACACAGGTGAGGTTCGTAAAAAGGAGGACCTATGGACTCAAGTTGTTGAAGGTTCCAATGGGGACCAAAGAACCATTTCGGCTCAAGAGAATTTGAAGATCCATAGACTGGGAGGTCAACAAACCCTGTTGATGTGGGGTGTTGCATCAGGATGTTGCACTACCCCTTGTGGCCAGCGAGGCAGAATCGTTGTATACTCCAACTAGAAATGACAAAACCACCCTGTTCATTGAGCAGATCCAACACGTCCTCCAATAGGTTCAGAATATTTTACAAAAGTCCAATGTCAAGTACAAACAATGCCATGATCAACATTGGGTGCCACACCGGTTTCAGGTGGGAGACAAAGTTTGGTTGCACTTGCAAAAAGAATGCGTTACAGGGCCTCATCGGAAGCTTCGTCCACTCCATTATGGACCCTACATCATCACCAAGGTTGTGGGTGACAATGATTTTGAGCTCAACCTTCCCCCATTCCTTGGCTTGCACACAATATTCAATGTGGACCTCCTTCGACCTTATTTTCCACCATTATTGGACACCTTAGAGATAACAGAACAATTGACACCAAAAGAGCTCAACCGTGACTGCATGGAACATGCATCCATTGATCATATCGTGAACACACAGGTCAAGGGAAATTTCCAGCAGAGGATCCAACTTTATCGAGTTGTCAAAGAAGGGAAGCTCTTGCACCAAGGGAAGTGGTTCACCCGGGGCCAAATTCAGTAGAAATTTCCTCATCTCATGGGGGAAATCAACGCAATGGATACCATTTCTTCCTAAGTGGGAGGATTGATCTAGGAGGACCTATGGCCACCCACCTTGTCCAACTAGTTCAAAACAAGTTTTTGGCAACTTATTATTTTTAGCATTTTCGGTTCCTCAACTTACGAGGCCATTTTGAGGGCCTAAACGATGTTTTTTTATGACCAGGAACCTTAATACTAGCCAAAGGCTCTAATTGGTCCCCCTAAATGAATCTCCTTGTCGATACCTTTCCAACAAGCTATCGTGCACCTTAAATGAAGATCATATGCAAAAGTTATGACACCACGAAGTTGATGTACTAACTTACCCCAACGGGGCCCACATGTCTTTTGACGCTTCATCTCCTAGGGTTAGGTTTTTGGATGTCTAGGGTTTTGACATTCATGTTTATTATAAAAAGTTCTTGATAGCCTCATCATAATCATCTTCTTGTGAATGAGCATAGCCGTCACATTTCTTATCAAAGATAAGCTAAGGTGCAACCATTCTAGCAAGCTTGTTTTAAAAAACTTGTTTTTAGCCTTCATTTTAAGCCAAAATTTTCTTTATCTCTATTATTGTTCACTATGTATCTATGTTAATATTATAAATGTGTGGTTTCATTTCATTTCATTCCACTCATAAATCCAGATCAAACAAATTTGTACAAGAAATGTAATTTTACCTCTAATCTTTCTCTACATTTCGCTACATGGAGAAAGTTAAATGAGAACGAGGTAGATTGAAGCACTGGAGCGCGATTTGGTTATTGAAAGAATAGCAATACACATCCACCAAAATAATCAACGTATCATAAATGTTGGGACACATATCAACAAAAACAAGTATGGCATTGGCATGCGCTATACCTGCCACACGAATTCTACAAGATGGGCCCCACTTTTGACAGTATACATTAAAAAAACAAAAAATATTTATTATAATAACATTGGGGGAAGTGAAGGAAACAATAAGATTTCAAAGTCTTTGGCCAATAAGATATCAAATAAATGAGATTTAAAATTTAAAATAAATCATTATTTTTTAAAACTTTAGATAAAGGGGTGTATATTCTATGGTCAACCATGAACTAATAGAAAGTCAATCCTAACTCAAAGTTATATACCATGTCTATCTACACATATAATAAGACTATAACTATAATTTTGAAAATAAAATAAAAGCATGAACAAGAATAATAATATATGTAAACTTACTAAGTGGTGATGGGATGTTTTCCACAATCACGGTCGTCGCTCGTGATAAATCTGGATGTCGACTCAATATTATGCAGGTGCCCTAGCCCTTTGACAGTGAGGCTCAAATAATTTGCAAATACATGACAGTCTCCTTTACTTCCAACTGCAATACAACAGAGGGCTTCTCCCGGCTCAGGCGGAGATTTTCTTTGAGATTGAAAACATGAGACTGCCATTGACATCCCTCCGAGGTGCCTCGTGAGCTTTAAATACATTTCACATGCTTAAGAGACAACTTCGTTCGATGAATTCCCAGGCGAGTAATTGAATACATACACCCGTCGTTCACAAACTATAAATTTAATTTATATGAAGGGTGAAGGCCTACGAACCTAAAATCCAAGAAGGAACAACGCACGTCCTAGTTAATTCCTCCCTCGATTCAGAATACATAAATCGATGCCCCCGTTTTCTTTATTCAGCTTAGTGCGAGAATACCCAAGAGTCTTAATTCATGTTGTTTGCGAGCCATATAGTAATGTTAATGTCTATTAAGTCATATTAGGTCATATTAAGATAGTCAATTAAATGGGGTTATCAATGGTGGATTTAGAGTTTATGATTTGGTTTTGATTTTTTCCATGATATTTGATGATATGAAGTCTATTTAAAAGTTTGAGATCTTCACTCTAAGATGTCTTTGATTGACACATTCTTGGTCTCACTTGGTTAGTTTCACCTAGATTTGAAATATTGAAAAATGTGATATATTGGAAAATGTTCATGAGAAAATAATTAAAAGTGGAATGCACTTGTATGTGTTTATACATAATGCTTTCATAGCACTTCTTAGGAATAAGAGAGATATTAATAACATAAATAAACACAAGAAAAATATCTACTACATGATACCATGATTTTTCTTGGAAAACTCTTAAGAAAAAAAACAATAAAATATATATTTGTTTCATTAACCAAATATAACCAATCAATGTGTCTTACAATAAAGATCTCAAACCTTTAAATAGTATTCATTACATGCAATTCATGAGTACAATACCATGGGCTACCAAAACCATAAGGTCCAGAACTAATATTGTTGACTACCATTGTTAACTTAAAGTGGATTTAACTCATTAATGTAATGCTCATATATATTTCTAAACATCATTAAGTTTCCAAAACATGTTATGAAAGTAAACTGTAACAAAACTTCATAGCATGATATTGACTTTTATAACAACAATTTTCAGTAACTTAGATTTATCAATAAATACTATATTCATGGCAGAATGAAATAAATACATAACTTAACAAGTACCTGGATCTGATGTTAATTTCTGTTGCCTCTTTGCTTTGTTGTTGCCTTTATGCTCCCTGCTACACAGATCAACCCTGCCACAACAGGAAAATAACTGCCCAAAACTACTGTCCTCCCTGCCAACTAGGAAAACTACCTAGCTCTAGGATATCTACGGATATCCTGGCCCTTCGTGCCCAAAACCTCCAACAACTCAGTGCCTCCCCTGATCAAAATCCACAGTCTCAAAACTCTGTGCTCACAGTAGTCCAAAAGTCCACAAAATACAACAGTGCACAAAAACTCGTTGATCACAGCAAAACACAACCGTCCACAACATCCATTCCGTCCCCTCCCGTCGAATGGTGCACACATCCCCCTCTTCCCGTCCCTTATACCTCCCTGCCGACTCACACAGTTACTCCTTCAACCACCCTCCGTCCTCCGTCCTTCGTCATAAGTTACTGTTTTATCTTCTCGGGATCCATGGCTATCCCTCTCTGCATATGCCACCATTTTTTTTTATCATTTTTCATTGATCTTTTAATTTTATTTCACAGATCATTAAATGTGATCTGTAGTTTGAATTATTACTCAGTTAACCATAATTAATTTCTTTAATTAAATCTTACTTAATAATCTTTAAGCATGTATCCAATTAGAGTTGTTACAATTAACTCTTTTATCGAATAAGTTTAACCCAACAAACAAAGAGTCTAAAATCACATTTTCGAAAGCCATTATAATATTTAAATTGATATTAGCTTCTTAAATTAAGAATAACATGAATATAATAGTTAATGATCTTTAATTAAATAATGTATATATATATATTTTTATTTGTTAATATAATGATATGTAACTTTATAAATATCTATTATTTAGATTTACTTCTCCTCACTTTATAAAATATCTATTATTTAGATTTATTTGTAGATATTGTAAAATTACCATAACTTTATAACTATTTATCATTTAAAAAACATTTATTATTTAGATTTATTTTTTCTAAAGATGTTGTAAAAAGACTATAACTTTATAATTATTTATCATTTAAAAAACATCTATTATTTAGATTTATTAAAGACTATAATTTTATAACTATTTATCATTTAAAAAACATCTATTATTTAGATTTATTTTTACTGTGGATGTTGTAAAAGAACTATAACTTTATAATTATTTATTATTTAAATTTATTTTATATATATCTATAACTTTATAATTATTTATTATTTTAATTTATTTTAATTATATTTATATATGGTATAAGAGGATTTTATAAAAAAATATTTTAATAATAATAATAATAATAAATTAAAAGAATTTATATTTATGTTAATAAGTTAAAATTAAAATTCTAAATTATTAAATAATTGTTTT
>SNQJ01S0155378.1:0-22452 GCA_010110895.2 Picea sitchensis
CTCTTCCGGGAACTTTCCTTTTCTAGTGGACACTAGCCCAATAAGACGTCTTGTCCTTCTCTCCAAACTTGTATTGCAGGCTTGTGTAACGTCTTTGAGCTGTTAACTGATGTATTAGGGATTTTGTGCACATGTTTAAAAATATTGATGATGAAATGTGATTGACATTGCTATGATCCCTGTGACTGATGAGCCCATGGAGGGCATAGCTTTTGATGTGTAGGACCATGCCTAACGGACAAGTACCATTTGGACTGATACACATGGGGAGATGATCAGTTCGGACCTCCATGGGGCTTAAGAGCCCATTAGATGGATGCTGAGACCCCATCAGGGGGAGAGACAGGACAAAGATGGATCAGGGGCTTTGCACCGGAGAAGAAGAGGACGTTCCACCAGAGGCACCCCGACAGAGCTTGACTTAGGGGGATTGGCCCCTTTTCAGTGGAACATTGGCCTTGAAAGGCCTATGACGTCTCCCATGATGACCATGACGTCATCCTGCCTTATGGATGTTTTGGGAGGCAGACTGGGCAGTATTGGCACATGTGGTAGGTTGGAGAAGCCCAAGGAGGGCTAACGTTTTGCTCCAGGATGCTCCATTTGCCCTAAAAGGGGCTAACGTCTCCTTGTAGAGGGGATTCTTATCTCTTTTCAGCTTGATTAGGGTTTTAATTTGACAATTTAATGTAAAACAATATGATTTAGTATTTTGGCCTTGTCAGCCTTTTTACATGACCTAAAATGTAAATTTAGGTCATGGTATTGTATAAATGAAGGATTTTCACCTTCATTTTTTCATCATCTCTCACTCACTCATTAGCGAGGTCTGAAATTTGCGCTATACTTGGGTTGTTTGGCTGATTTAGTGAGACACACTTGTTGAAGGAAGACTTTCTCGGCATATTTTGGCATTTCTCTTAATTGAAGGTGTTACAACTAGGGTTTGCTATGCTTTTTCTTGGTGATATGTAAGTATGTTTCTGCAAAACTTCTTGATTGAATGGTTGCATTACTTATTTCTTGCATATGTTTATAATTTTGCTGAATAAACCCTAGATGACAAGCACACAAGTAGGTCCTTGTCTCATGTCCCCATTGAGAGAATTTTTCAGCCATTGATTGAAGAAGGAGAGAGCCTAGCTGTAGCTACACTCCCATTCTCTCTTCATTTTTTGCTAGCTGTACTATTTATAAGTTGAGAAGGAGGAGACACCTTAAAGCCTAGGTTTTCTACACTTTGGGCCTATTTTTCTAGGGTTTGCTGGTAGAGCCTTGCTGTAGCAACACTTTGCTTCATCAAACCCTCTTGTCTTGGTTTTATGCTTCATCTTCAACTAGCTGTGATTGCCATTGAGTTAAGGAAGGAGGAAAGAGCACCGAGGCCTAGTTCTCCTACACCAAGGTGAGCCTCTCTCACCTAGGGTTTTGACTTTGAGGCCTTGCTTTAACAACACCTCAAAGCTTCTCCCTCTAGTCCTTAGCCGTTTTGCCTCTGCATCCTTTAACTCTTGCGTCCTTCACTTTTGACTCCATTAACCCTAAGGCACTGACCTAAAGACCTCTTGCTTTGAAGTGAACTTGATCAAAACCACTCTCAAATACTCTTGAATCAAACCCTAACTACTAACCCTAGTTTAGAAACTAACCTAACTAACTTATTGCTGCCGTCATCTTTAGCTATAATATCATTGGTGCAACTAAACGTTTTCATCATAAGCAATTGAATGATGGTTATAGGCATTAATTGAATGAAGTGTTGATTTGTTACATTGAATGCCACATCGTTTTAGCATTTGTTGAAGAAGTGACTTAATTATCATTGCTATTTTATAAATATTGACTTCGTCAACATTTATTCTCAAATTGCTTACAAGTGTATCAGATAGTCGTTGATTTACATGAAGTACTAACCAAGTGAGCATCTCGCATATATATCAGTTTTCTTGTTGCTGCTCTTAGGCAGGTGCATCTCTTTTTTTGGTTATACTTTATTATTGGCTGTTTAGTCGGACTATCTGCTTGGTGGTGACTTGTGAGGGGGGGAAACTTGTCTTTATCCTATTATCATTTGCCTTCTCAAAACCCCAGGTCACCGGGGACGTCTCCCCTAGGTCTTACCTCCCTAAAGAGAAAGAACCATCCCATTGAGGTGACATTGGGTGGGATTGGTTACTGTTACGCCAGTTTAACCTTCAAACCTCAAGCCTTTTATCCTTGCTACAAACTGTGCGATAACAGGTCCCCTTGCGCTGATCAAGGAGGTCGTCGATTCGTGGAATCAGGTACCAGTTCATGACTGTGATTTTATTTCGGTCTCGGTAATCAATGCAAAGTCGTTAGGTCTCGTCTTTCTTCTGCACCAGCACGATTGGGCTTCCACAAGGTGATGAGTTGGGTCGAATGTGCCCCTTGTGGAGTAGTTCTTGGATGTTACACTTGATCTCCTCATTTTCTAGCAGAGAGCGGCGATAGATTGTCCCATTGGGTAGCAATGCGCCAGGGGTCAGATCGATGGGATGCTTGACTTGACAGTATAGATGTACCCCAATAAGTGATGAGAAGATGTCTTTGTATTCTTCCACAACCTTATCCACTTCCTTTTGCTGCGTGGAGAGGTTGGTTGCGGAGGCCATGGATGTGGCTGCCACCTTTCGCTTACTCTGAGAGCGAATCACGAAGAAGACAAACTTCCCGGTATGAGAAATGACCTTCCTGCATTGCTTGACAGAGATCAAGGAAATAACACTAGGTGGGACTACCTCGAGTATCCTGTACAATTTCCTGTTCAAAGTAATAATAACACTGCGAGGCCTAGACTCATATACAACATGATGTTTCCATAAATAAGGTTGGCCCAAAAGACCATCACAAACTTCAAGGGGAGCAACATCACACAATACCTCATCTTTGAATGGCTTGATGCCGTATGACAGACAACACTGTTGGCTGACGCAAAGATCGCTTCCTTGACGGAGCCATCCGATGGTGTAGGGTTGCGAGTGCAGCGTTGTTGGCAGCGTTAGCTACTTGACGACCTCTGTTGAGATGAGGTTCTTCTGGCTATCGCTATCAACGATGAAGTGCAGCATAGTGCCTTTCACCCACATCTGTGAATGAAAGAGGTGCTTGCCTTCCTCTGGCTCATCAGGTTCGTCGGGCTGGATCTTGGTGGTAGCAACGGTGGCACTGGGTTCTGCGTCAATGATCCGTCTCCCCTTTTTTGGTTTTGACTTAGAGTCAGAACCCGCATCTGATTCAGAGGCTTTTACCTCAGCCACCAATGACTGCTTTGAGCAATAATCAACAATGTTATGCCAGGGGCTCTTATGGAATGCGCACCACTTCTCGATATCTTTCTTTGTCTTCCCATTGTTCTTCTTTGCTTGCGGCTTGGACTAGTTGTCATGAGGTTGCCCATCTTTGCTCTGTCCTTTGTTCTGCGGGTTGGGGCTGCGCTTGCCTTGCTTATGTTGTTAGGGGTTCCCAAACCCAAACTGCTGCGTCTTTTATTTAAGCTTCTGCTCGATTTTGACGACATATCGATAGGTCGTGCCCAAGGATGAGATCTCCAAAAACTCCATTTCTGTTTGGATGTATCTATGCAGACCGCCGTGATACTTGAGCACCAGATGTCGCTCAGAATCTTTGATACCCAACTTGGTGTGCAAGTTATGGAAGACATTGGTGAACTCTGGCACTGTTTGGTCTCTTTCTTGCCGCAGTGTGGTCCATCTTGTATATAAGTCATCATAACTTCCAACAGGGTAGTATTGTTCCTTAATAACATCCCTGAAGGAATCCCAAGTGGGTGCAACTGCAAATAATGTGGATCCCTCTATTTCCTTTTTCTCATAGAAAGTCTCCCACCAATATTTAACATGGGGGACGACCTTGAAGAGCGCAAATGTAATCTTTTCCCTATCAGAAAAGTTGTGGACAGAAAAATATCCTTCTAGAATGTTTAACCATTTATCTATGACATCCACATCTATTTGACCTTCAAATATAGGAATATCAAAATTGATCTGTACCTTGAAGGGGGTGATGCCTCTGCTTGAGGTGGATGCGTCGCTCGTCGACAATCGTTGAAGGATTTGTGCAAAGCTATCCTTCATCTCGTTCCTTTGTTGCTCAAGGGCTTCCTCGAGCAACATTTTGAAAGGATCTCCTGTCCCGTCATCTTTCTTTTCGCCCGCCATGGATGGTTTCTTGGGCGTGTGAGAGCAGTGGTCCTCAAGAGAAACAAGCTTGAGACCCAACTATCTATACCCTGACCGCGTCGAGGACATGCATTAAAAAAACGACAAGGAGTAGATCGTTCTGATACCACTGATCCGGATTTATGAGCATAACGAAATGAAACCACAGATTTATAATATTAACATAGAGACACAATGAAGAATGACAAAGATACAATAAAACTTGACTTCCATTAAATAAGAAATATGTTGAAAACTGTAAAATGTAGACTAAAAACAAGTTTGCCAGAATGGTGGCAACTTATCTTTGAGAAGAGATGTGACGACTACGCTCATTCGCAAGAAGATGATTACAATGAGGCTTTGAAGGCCTTTTTACAATAAACATGAATGCCAAAACCCTAGACATCCAAAAACCTAACCCTAGGAGATGAAGCGCTAAAAGTTATGTGGGCCCCGTTGGGGTAAGTTAGTACATCAACTTCCCGGGGTTGTACTTTTGCATACGATCTTTGTTTAGGGCACACGATAGCTCGTTGGAAAGGTATTGACGAGGAGCTTCATTTAGGGGGGTCCAATTAGAGCCTTCAACTATCATTGAGGTGCCCGATCATGAAAAAACATCATTTGGGCCCTAAAAATGTCCTTGGAAGTTTGAGAACCGAAAAACTGCTAAAAATAGTAAGTTGCCAAAAAACTGTTTTGAGTCAGCTGGAAAAGGTGGGTGGCCACCGAGATCCTCCTGGATCACCCACGAGGAGGCTATCGTCCATGAATTGAGATTGGGACATAGCTTTAGATCCATTTACCACCTCAATTCCTGCTAACTTTCCTGTCAATATTTTTGCTTCTAAGGCCCTTCCCAATGATTCAACCATGATAATATAGAGGAAGGGAAGAGAGGACATTCCTGCATTATTGCCATTATCAAGAGTGCGATCCAAGCAGAGGCAATGCATGCACTTACCTATTAGATGAAATTCACATTAAATCCAAACTTTGCTATGACTTTATAAAGGAATGATTGGACCCATCAAATGCAATGGCCATAGCTAATTTGATGATCATTTCCAGCCTTGAAGAAATCTTGGTTGATGAATGGCTTCTTGAACCATGACTGTGTTTTGAAAGATCAACCTCTCAGGAATGACGTTGCCTTGCTCTTCAGAAATCAGTCTGCTAGTAATTTTTTTTATTCTTTATGCTATTATTTTTTAACATATCTTGTAGGAAACATTGCATAATGGGGTCTAAATATTGAAAATTTAAATGGCTTTAAATCTTGAAACTTTGTATGTATTCCTTTCTTTAGGGATGAGGGAACAACGGAGCCAACAGGAAAGCCTTGCTTAGCGGAACACCAGATCATAGATCATTATCTATTCCTACTCGTTTATACACTTTTTGCAGTCAAATTTTCCCAGAGATTAAAAGCTTGGGCTACCTGTTCATAAGGGTGGGAAAGAGAGGAGGAGGGGGCAAAAGCCCTCCTCCACCACTGCCATGGGAGAAGGTAGAAGAGGCAAGATTTGCAAAAACCATAGCAGAAGAGAAAATTTTCCACCATTACACTGACTTTACAAAATTTCAAAAGGGATTTTAATTATTACTTACTTTATTATGTAGTCTAATGACTAATGTCTACATTAATATTATAACTAGTCTAAAGTTTAATTGCACATTTTATATATAAACTTAACATTGGTCATTAATCTCTATCATATTTATCTTCCATTTTAACTGAGTAGTCGAAGAAGTAATGTTTTGGCAATTGAAACCAGGAATATGTTCCCATATTTTACTTCAAATCTTAGATTTATAATTTTCATTCTGCTTGTTACATATGGGATCCGAAACATTATTAAACTGTCTTCTCTATCTCATTAGAATTTCCTCTATGTCTTAACCAAAGTTACAGCTAGACAATCCATCAATATGTGATCAGAAGATTCTTCAGTTGCAGGACACAAGGGACATTGGGGCAGACCACTATATCCTCTTTTGCAAAGATTCTCTCATTAGGATACTATTTTGTACCGCTAACAATATAAATGTTTTTATCTTTAGCCATAGCGCCAATTCCCAAATCTTTTCGATATCTTAGATTGCCTTGGTTGAGCATTAGTGGTTGTAAGAAGATTGTTTGCCCCACTAACTGTATGTCATTACCCCTGCATCCCCAATATAATTTTATCCTGTCCCTGTTTGTAGTGTATCTTCCGCATCTGCAATTGTGTCCATAAGAAAGTAGACTATTTATTTTATATTTGTAGTTTTCTCAATTTGCAAATTCTATTTGGTTTCATATTTGAACTTTAATTTTAAACGCATGACCCTATGTAGTGCTATTTCTTTCTCTCATTTCAGAATTTGAACAATTTTCCATTCAACACCTTAGATTTTCCTGGGTCTTTTTAGTGTTATAAAGTAAAGATCAAAAACTCCGGTTTGAAATGTTTCAGATTTCAGATTTGAATTGATGCAAATCCGTTTGGCTTTAGATCCAAAGTTCATGAACTCAAAGGATTTGATTCATGTCCAATATCTTTCAGAATTTGAAGCAAGAAGTGTTTATAAAAGACTGTACAAGAACTGTTCTTTTGTAAATATTGTAGGCCTGAACAATGGAGTTGGCTATGTCAGTGCACACAAAAACTAGAAGCTTATTCCTCATCATCAAATTTAAAGATAGCTGGTGAATTACTTACACAATTGGCTGGCTATATTCAAAGGAGTTTAGAATATCAACCTAGTCAACACCAGGCAGTTAGAGCACTTATTGATGCAGGCTCTCAGACATCAGCATTTGGGCACAATTATGGACTAGGCAGGGCTTCGCCCTGGCTTCCTTTTGATCTGTTTATGGAAAATGCAATGGATGGAAAGCAACTTCCAGCTACATCTGCAATTGAAACCCTAGCTGGTATGCAAATTAATTTAACCAGCTTTTCATCTTTGTATGTATATTGGGTTTGTTGATTTGATTTAGACTAATTTGACTGCGCCTGAAAGTAATGTAAAAGAAGGGTGATTTAAGACATTCCTATGTTGGATTTATCATTTAAGCTAGGTCATTGTGAAGACTGTCCTCTTTATTGACTTGTAGTTTGTACTAACTTGGACAATTGATGTTCAGAACTGACGAAATCTCTTCAAGCAGTGTACGGTGCCAGCTGGCAAGAGACATTTTTAGGCCTCTGGACTGCAGCCCTTCGACTTGTGCGAAGGGTAGAAAAATATACCTTGCTGCTATTGTTGTTATAATTGTTAAGAAAAGTAATTTTAGCAATATGTTAAACCAAGTCCATTTTACTTCCAAAGAAAAATTTGGAGAAATTCTTCTTGTTCATTGTTTCTCTTTTAAGACCACAACTCCATCTTTCACTTGTTATTTCTATTTTATGTGCAGGAACAAAATCCCATTGAGGGCCCTATTCCCCACATTGACTCACGGTTATGCATTCTACTTTCCATTACACCATTGGTGGTTACTTCTATTATTGAGGAAGAAGAAAAGAGTCTTCAAGCTGCAGAGAATAATGCAAACACAAATAATCATGACAAAGAGAAGAAAGTGGCAGTGCTGGGTACAAGGCGTGCGGCCTTACTATCAAGTCTTAAGATTTTGGGACAGTTTGATGGACTTTTATTACCCCATCAATCTGTAGCCTCGGTGGCCAACCAGGCTGCTATTAAAGAAGCAAGCTTGGTTGGTAGCATTAATACTGGAAGTGGAACCTATTCTGGCCTCAGCAGAAATGGTATTTCAAGCAATGCAGGTGATCTCATCCAGACATACTTTCATTTGAATTATTGATAACTTATATTGTTAATGCACTATTTGTATTTTGTTTCACTAAGCACTGCGGTTGGGTGAGACCTTATTATGATATTTGTAAAGTGATTTGATTCTAAGAGCACATGATAGATGATTTAGTTTTTTGAGAAGGTTCAGAGATCATTTTTTTGAACGTATGCTGAATATATCAACTGTTTTTCTTGTAGTGGGAAACATGGGACACTTAATTGTTGAAGCTTGCATTGCCAGAAAATTGATCGATTCAGCTGTATATTTATGGCCTGGTTATGTGGGAGGACTAGTAAATCCATTATCTCACTCAATACCAGTTCAAGGATCTCCTTGGTCTGCCTTCATGGAAGGATCTCCATTATCCATTTCACTAAGAAATGCTCTTATTACAACTCCTGCTTCAAGGTATTTCCATGTCTCTCTGCAATTGCATACCAAATTTTCTTTTACTGCGAGATCTCTCCCAAGGACATCAATACAAAAATCTGAGTTTCAGTTAAGCTATTTACCATTTTGAGTTTCTATTTATGTCTTGTTTCTACATCATGTGTTTTGTCTAATGTCACCAGTTATTGTTAGAACAATCTAATTGGTATTTTCATGGATCTGATGGAAGCTTAGCAGAATTGGAGAAAGTATATCAAACTGCAATTAATGGATCAGAGGAGGAAAGATCTTCTGCGGCTAGCATTTTGTGTGGTGCATCTCTTATTCGTGGATGGAATGTCCAGGTGATATATAACTCCATTGTTGGAATGTTTAAATGAATAGTGTACTGCAGTCTATTATAATTTTAAAGTCCCTGAAACCAAGTTGACTGGATAATGAATACAAAGTCTGATACTTTGGCATTCCCATTCGGTATACAAGCTTTAGTGAGCTATATGTATGAACATGGGAGCTTATCACCTTGTCTACCGTCTTCAGAAGCTTTCCTGCTAGGGGATGTTTTTCTTAAATGGTTAAAGAAGTAAATTGATAAAAAGTTGTCTCTAGTTTTGTTCTTTTTGCCCTCTGTTTTCTCACTATCACCATACCTACAGGAACATACAGTACACTTGGTTGTGAAGCTGCTTTCACCTCCTGTTCCTGCAGACTATCATGGACCTGGAAGTCATTTAGTAGCTTTTGCACCATTGCTTCATGCTGTCCTGAAAGGAATAACGACTGTTGATACTGTTCATGTTCTCTCATTGTATGGCATGGTATGTCGATTTAACTGAAAATAATCCTGCTACCTTTATTATATCACCATTTGATCTTGGAATTTGTCATCAGGGTTGGGAAGCTGCATTGTAAATTTCTCATTTTCTTGCTTTGGTGATTTTTTTGAACATCATTAATATTACCCATCGATAAAAAAACTTGGCAGGTTCCAGAAGTTGCAGCTGCATTGATGCCCATTTGTGAGGTATTTGGATCTATCTTGCCTACAGGGACACAGACATCAAGTAAAGGGGAGGAAGCTTCAGTTTATACAATCTTTTCAAATGCATTCCTTTTACTGGTAAGGTTGTGGAAGTTCTATGGATGCCCTCATGAACATAGCTTGTCAGGAAGAGGAGCTCCAGTTGGTTCAGAACTTACACTTGAATATCTTTTACTTCTGCATAATAAGCGGGTGGCTTCGTCAGCGAGCATGGATTTCGATAGGCTTACAAAGGAGAATGAACATTTTCAAGCTAAGATATTGTTGAGTTCAGGTACAGGACTGTCTCAAGCATCAATTCCATCAAAGGATCAAAATCTTAGAGCACCTTTGTCAGTCTCCCAGCAAGTGTTAATTGACTCATTTCCAAACTTGAAAGTTTGGTACTGTCAGCATCAAGCTTGTATAGCATCAACTCTGTCAGGCTTTGTTCGTGGGAATCCTGTCCATCAAATTGCTGATAGACTTCTGAATATGATGTATTGGAAGATGAGTAAAGGTGTATCTACATCTTCTGCTACTGGAACATCTGCCAATAGCAGTCTAAGCAGCTCTTCTGGAAGTGCAGGAGAGGATGCATCTCGAAGGCCTCTGCTACCTGCGTGGGAAATTCTTGGGGCTGTCCCTTTTGTTGTTGATGCCATGTTGACTGCTTGTGCACATGGAAGGCTTTCTCCTCGAGAACTTACAACAGGTAGCTGACAAGTAATTGGTCTAACAAATTGCGATTTAGCTTAAAAGGTTTTATACTTCTAGGTTTTGTTTTGCAGAGTTAATTTTCCTTAGTTTTTATTTGTTGTATCATCAAGTTTATAAGATATTTAAGTTCTTCAGTTTCAAGCAGATAATTTCTCAGTTATAAAGTAGATACTTAATAATGGTCATATTTTATGATATAACTTAACTTGGGAGTTCAAGTTAGGAACTATATACTGTAAGAAAGTCGTGTTGTAATGTTAAGTTATGATGAATTAAAGTTAATTATTTCACATGTTAATAATTAGGTGTTGGGGGTGTTGATTTTTACGTCTTAAGCAGTTAACTAGTTTAGCGTTCTTTTACTTATTAAACCATTAGCACAATAACTGCATATAAAGGATCACTGAAAGAATAACATTCACCGCATGCACAAGATTTACCCGGGAAAACCCCTTACGGGGAAAACCCAACAAACTTCCTCAATATAGATTTTCCAACCAAGAACAATGCTTCTCTCCAAGAAAGAACTAACAAAGCAGAAGATCCTCCTCTAACCCTTGACTAGGGAAGAGTAGCGCACCACTTAACTAAGATATATCCAAGAGATAGACCAAAACCCTCCACCAAGTCACCTCTTAGTTGCAGCAGTGTCTCCCTCTAAAACTTGCACACTTTTCTTCTTGGCTGCAGAGCTAGTAAGTGAGTGTGCAAATGAGGCGCTGGCCTCCCTTATAAATAGTGGTTTGGCCAGCCTAAAATTAGGTATGGGCCGACCTGTTACTTTACCCTTTTATTTTCTCTTTTACATGTCAAGGCACAATAGGGACGACTTTTACAAAGGCACAATAGGGCCTAATTCAAATATAATATAATAATATTCTTTAGGGTTTGTTTTGGTCAAATACAATAAGGATATCTTTCGAAGCTACTCAATCTTCAACACTCCCTCTTAGCAAGGAAGGTATTCTTCTCGTCACGGTCATCATCACTGCTTCTGCATACTTGGTCATTGTCTTATTGTCAATCACGGATCTATATATCATAAGAAGTTCTGCACTTTCACCAGCCTTTCGTACTGGAGTAACATACCAGCCTGCGTTGGAGTACCAACCTGCACTGGGGTAGCGTACCAACTTGCGTTGGAGTTACCAACCTGCGCTAGGGTAGTGTACCAGCCTGCGTTGGGGTTACCAACCTGTGCTGGGGTAGTGTACCATCCTGCGTTGGGGTTACCAACATGCACTGGGGTAGCGTACCAACCTTTGTTGGGGTTACCAACTTGTGCTAGGGTAGTGTACCAGCGTGTGTTGGGGTTACCAACCTGCGTTGGGTAGCGTACCAGCCTGCATTGGGGTTACCAACCTGCGCTGGGGTAGCTTACCAACTTGCGTTGGGGTTACCAACCTGCGCTGGGGTAGCGTACTAGCCTGTGTTGGGGTATCTTCCTCTACTGGGGATCTCATCACTTACCTCTACCGGGGATCACATCACTTCCCGCTACTGGGGAACACATCACTCCTCATGAGGGAAAATCCTTCTGGACCACACCAAGCTCATCTTTGAAGTATTCGAACTTCTCTTTTGACAGAGGCTTAGTCAAAACGTCTGCTACCTGCTCATCGGTATGAACATATTGGAGCTTTACTGCTCCCTTCTATATCATTTCTCCGATGATATAATGGTACTTGATCTCGATATGCTTGGACTTGTCATGACACACTGGGTTCACTGACAACTTTATGCAACTCTAGTTGTCATAAAAGATACAGGTTTCCTCCAACTCGAGATCAAACAATTTTGCAATCAACTTCCAAAGCCACACTGCTTCACCACAAGCTGACCATGCTGCCACATACTATGCCTCTGTGAAACTGAGTGCCATATAGGTTTTCTTCTCACTGAGTCACGAGATCACGATTCACAATTGATCCCATACTAAAGCAATCATTCAGATGTACTTTTATGGTCTGTGACATTGTCTGCCCAATCCGAATCTGCAATCTTATCTCACACTCCGAGATATATCTGGGTCCATAATTGATTGTACCCTTTAGGTCATCACATGTTTTGCCATAATCAGGTGAACATGTCATTCACCGCAAAACATATATCTGTCCTCGCGTTCTTCGAACCAAATTTTCACATCACATTGTACCAACTTGGTACACTTGCTCAGCTGCAACTCAATCAACACGATCATGCATTAGCTTTATGTGCTTTCTGCAAAGCACTATCTATCTCACTACCTGAGAGTATGTCCTCTACTCTCTCTACAATTGTTCCTTCTGGAACTGGGACTCGACACCTGCGGTTGCTCTTTTTGAAGCTGAGAATGACTGCTCCATTCTCACTATAGCTGCTGAACTCTGAGAGTAGCTCCTCTATTCTATCATGACAACATCTTCATTTGAAACTGAGAGTGACTCAATAACTGACACTTAGGGTAGCTTTTCTTGTTTCTCTAGAGGTAACTCAATCTTCTATTATAGTCATGTCTCCATGGCCCGACTCATGTACTGCACCAACTGGCACTAGAGATAACTCAAATCCAGGGATTGTCATACCTGCTCCCTTTGAATCTCATACTGTGTCGGCTTCTTTTAATGAATCATGTTTGTTCTATATATACTTCTTCTGATTACTGGAGCAAGTGTCGTTTAAACAACAAGTACCCCCTCCGGGGGTTCATAAGTCACAAGGATCATAGCATGTAAATCACATCCAATAATTATATTACTCGAACATGTGCATCAAACCTCCCTTAACCCCAAACAAATGCTCAAAGAGTCAAGACGTTATGCAATTTGACAAGTTAGGTTTGGAGAGGGTCTCAAGGTGTTCTATTGGGCTAACCTCTCTTAAGTTTGGGGTGTTTCCCAGGTGGAGTCTAGTCCAAGTCATTTAAGTGTATGAGGTGGCATGGGGTGCATGTGATAATAGGTAAATGTAGAGTCTTACCTGTGGGTGCCTTTGTGGAGGGCGAGTTGCACCTTGTCATTCGAAGATATCCTTCCATATCATAAATGGGATCCTCATTAGAACCAATCACATCCCACTTACGTCTTCCAATATGAATGAACTCATCAATATTATCAACCATGTCACTACCTTTATCATAACATGAATGATTTAATGCATCCAAGGGCTCCTCTAATACGTCATCACTTTCCAAATCATAAGATAAAGTATCATCAAAATCTTGGAAAGGGAAATAACTTATCATGTTCACTTCTTGCTGTGCAGGAGCGTAAAAGGCTTGGATGACTTCATCAAATGGAAGAGCATCCAGTACATCATCCCCAAGACTTGTCTCTTTAATCATCTTTTCGCCTTCATCAGAAAATGAAGGACCTAGCTCTTCCAAGGGTTCCTTTACTTCTTCACCTTTTGAATCATAGAACAAAGTGTCATAAAAAACCTGAAAAGGAGAGTGATTCACCTCAATCTCTTGGTCTTGTGCAGGAGAGATAGTATCTTGGAGCTTCATCGGACGAAGGAGTGGATACTAGTGCTTCATCCTCATAACTCACTTCTTCAGTCAAGTCTTTACTGCATTTTGTTGAATTGTGGGAAAAATCTTGCTCCTCTTCAAGGGGTTGACAACCTTCTTCATAAATCTCTCCTTCTATATCAGAGGGTTCTTGGTATTGAGTATGGTACACATCCCTAAGATCTTCCACAATCTCAGTGGTGAATCCTTCGTCTTCTAGGGCTATTGCAAGATTTTGAAGGGCATTTTCATATGTTTGGCATTGTGGTTTCACAAACTCAATAAACCTACTGATGAGGTCTATGAATGATTATATACCCTTATCTTCGCAACAACCCTTAATCCAATCTTGCAAAAAAGACGACAGGGAAAGTATGAACAATTTTACCAGAACATCCTCCCCTTCAAATTCTATCTCACTTATATACTTCAAGAATTCTACAATGTGAGTAATTGGGAGGCTTCCGAATTTTGGAGAGTTGTTTAACCATTTTATATCAAAATAATGCGGGTATCCTTGAAAAATTTCAAAATCAATAGTCGGATACACTTGTTCCCAGGGTGCCATGATCCCATATCTTGGAAATATCACAAAGTTGAGAGTAAGGTGGCACCTTGGAAAAGGCCAGTGGAGTCGCCAGATAAACTATTAAGGATTATCAAAGGGAGTGAGGGAATCACCCTCAATGGAGTCACCAGGTAAGCTTTGTAAAATGAAGGCGTTGGATAAAGGCTTACCGAAAAAGTGTCATTCGAGGAAATTTGACTCGATGTTCCCCGACAACGGCGCCAAAAATGTTATCGCACAATCTATACTTGCCCAAAGCCTAAAGGCAAGTAGGCCTAGATTGACGTAACATGAAGGTAGTCCTATCACTGTCACCCCGATAGGATACCTCTTTCTATTTAGGAGGAGAAGAAATTCACTCCAAGGGAGACGTCCCACGACCTAGTTCGTTGATGAAGGGTAAAAAAAACCAAATAAAACCCACCCCTCTCTAGTTCACTCAAGGAAAGAAATCACTTGGTAAAGTTTAAAGGGACAAAGGAAAAGGAAATGAGTGGTACCTGCCCTTTATCAATGAAACAACAAATGTTAGCAGTAAACAATGATATCAATATTCCAAATCAGTGATTTCAAGATATAAATATGATACTGAAACACTAAAAGATGAAATGTATAGCAACACCAAATATGTCTAGAAATTGCAAGCTATGATGACAAAAAATGATATAAAGACTTTGCAAGTTTGATAGTACTTTGTCACTCACAATTTCAAGATTTAAAACAAGTCAGTAAGTGACTTGAATAGGCTGTCAAAACACTTGTAACAGCAGCAAATAAATAATGATGACAGCAGCAAAACCACTTCAGAAAAGTACTTAGTTTAGGCAATTTAGACAAACACTTTTGTATATATTGATAGCAACTAGCCTAATACAAATGCTGGGTGATTTTATGGATAGTTTAAGGGCTGTTAAGGGGCTGCAATGATGGCTGTAACAGTGGTTACAACAGCAGCAACAGCCTTAAACAACTTCAGAATTTTGCACTTAGAGTAATAGCAAAAGGAAGACTAGAGCCTTGGGATGATAGCACCTAGGCTAGTGCATATTTCTGGGTTAGTTTTAGGGGTTAGTATGCTGATTAAGGCTGCTAAATAAAGGCTGTAAAAACAATTATAGCAGCAACAGTATGGCTGTTAGTGTTAGTGAGAGTTTCAAGAAAATGGTTTGAAAGTTTGTTTGGTCTCATTCATCCACAAGAGTGTAGAAATCAGTGCCTTTTAGGGGCTTATGGAGTCAATAATAGTAACGATATTACTTGGGAAATAAAATAATGATAATGCTTAGCTAAGGGAAGAAGTAAATGCAAGAGGTGTTGGCACTTCAAGGCCTCAAGCATTTGTCCTTTTAAGGGAGGTTTTGCTAGAGAGTAGGGACTTCTAGGCCCTAGCGTACCTTCCTTAGCTTTTCTGAAAGACAATTTAATTGGTGATTAGAATGAATTTACTAGAGAGCTAGCACTTTAGGGCTCTAATAATCACTCCCAAGAAAATGTATAATTGGCAAGATGAAGCTAGAGTTATAGGGAGAAAGAAGCATTTGTTGTTTCTCCCCTAGTGTTTAAACAAACAATTTCATAATCTTAGACATGAAACAAGTAAATTTTACCACAAACATCCACAGGATGAATAAAAATGCAGATTTTCCACTTACTTCACCAAGAATAATCAAGTCAAACCCTAGTTGAAGACCATTCCACCATGAAAAATGCCAAAATACACCACGACAAAGCTCTCCCAAGAGATGTGCACTAGTTATTTCAGCCAATAACCCTTAAAGAGGGAGAAAATTTTAGACCACCACTTGTGTGTGATGAGTTATGATGAAAATGAATGTCACTTTATGTCTATTTATACCAAAATTATGAACTTTAATTATTTTAGGTCAAAATATTAGGGCTGACCGGGCCAATTTACTCAAAAATTTCATTTTTACCAAAATAAATTCAATTTGCATCTAAATAGGCCTCCAATGGCAACGTCATGCCCTCCTAGGGTGACGTTGGGCCTCGAGTATGGGACGCTGGGCAAAGGAGATGAAACGATGGGCCTCCAAAGGCCTAAAATTTGCCCACACGTGCCAATAGCCTCATGAATGCCTCCAAGGTGACAACCCCAGCTGACAGGTGATGTCTAGGGCTGCAGAGGTGACATCCAAGGCCTCCCAAGGCCAACGTTCAGGTGGGAGGAGCATGAGACCTTAGGTCTACGTCTTCCACAGTGCCTCCAAAGGCAATGTCCTTCCTCCATCGGTGCAAACTGATCTCTTCTTATCCACAGTTTGGGTTTCAACATCCATCTATGGGCTCTCAGCCCCATGAAGTCTGAGCTAATCATTCCCTCATGTGTACTTGTCCCACTTAGAACGAGATCACTTGAAAACAAACAACTATGCCCTCCATGGGTTTATAAGTCACAAGGATCGTAGCGTGTAAATCACATCTAATAATTCATACCGAACATGTGCATCAAGCCCCCATAACCCCAAACAAATGCTCAAAGGCGTTATGCAATTTGACAAGTTAGGTTTGGAGAGGGTCTCATGGTGTCCTATTGGGCTAACCTCTCTTAAGTTTAGAGTTTGTTTCCGAGGTGGAGTCTAGTCCAAGTCATGTAAGTGTATGAGGTGGCATGGGGTGCATGTGATAATAGGAAATGTAGAGTCTTACACATGGGTGCCTTTGTGGAGGCGAGTTGTACACTTTTGTCATGGATCACCAAATTGTTTTCTATCCCATTCCTTGCCATTTACTCTTAGCTTTTATTTTTTTGATCTTTTTCTGTTAGCTATTCTGGAATGGTTGAGGGCCACTGTCATGGCTTGATGTCTAGAGGTGACAGCGTTATCCATAAACATTTCACATAAATGAGAGGGGCTGGTTCGTAATGAGACCCCTTTCTCTTGGCTATGCCACTTGAGAGCCACTACCACGGTTTGGTGACCCGGAATGGAGTGTGGTAATGTCATACTACATGCCCATGGTCATAATAGGCCGACTTCTTGATGAGACCTCTCCTATCCATCAACTAGTACCTTGAGTGTTTTATGTTATCTTGTATATCCCCTTTTCTTACTGAAGCCTTTCTACTTTGCTTTCTTGGGGATCCTTGGTCGAAGCATCTCGAGAAGGTTTTAGATTTGGCTTTTAACTCTTGCCAGCTGCTTTTACCCCCTGGGTTTTTTAGCCCCTTCTTCCCACAGTGGGTACAACCCTTCCTAGTGTAGCCAATCCCAATGCCCAAACAAGGAAAGAGGATATGGAAGGAATAAAGATAGAAAACTATAAGTATGGAGGGAACGAATGATTACTTTTCAAAGATCCACCCAGTTGTAACCCATCCTAAAGTCAGCTTACTGAGACGCGTCACCCTTCGAGGTTTGAGAGCGAGGGAAAAGGCATTATGTCCAAGAAAACGTCATGAATTTGAAGAAGGATTCAATACAACAAGTTCAAGTGCTTCAAATCAGTGATACATACCTTGATACCCAGGACTCATTACCTCATGGAGCAATACTAAGCTGCTACTTTAGGGAACCCGAGAGTACAGGGTGGAGTGGATATTGTTGTTGGTGATATATGGACTACACTGAAGAAAGGAGCCTCAGAATTCATCATAGAATAAATCTGGCTCTCAGTTACCAAAGGTTACGGGCGGACCAGGTCAGTGAAGGCAGTTGACTAAAAACCGGAACCGAACCAGAACAGGAAAAAAACTGGATCAAAAACCGATCACTAAAAATACATAAAATATTCAAATTTTGAAAAAAAAAATATTCATGTGCATCCATGTAAAACCAATTCCAAAATCCAAACCATTATACACAAACTTGCAAAGTTCCTCATATATATATAACAAGTAACATTGTATAATAATAAAACCAAAATAGTGCTAATAGTAAGTGGAAAGTGCACTCCATAGTCATATGAATATATGGATTTTTAATCAAAATACATCATCAAAAGGCTCTAAATGGCATATAAAGTCCAAAAATAACTCTAGAGTCTAGGCTAGAGAGTAGAGGCTACACAATCTAATAATTTGAATTTGCATACTGGAAGGAAGACTCAGAGGACTCGGACTCAGACTCATACTCAAAGTCATCATCTACATCCTCAACATGAGTAGACTCAGCAGGGGGATTATGAGCCTGGCTTGATTCCCCTAGTCCGAGAGAAAACAAAGATACAATTGCAAGGTTACAACATATTCTCTTGATGTGTCCCGGGATCCAAATCCATCCGGGAAAGGTCTTCATTGTCAAAAGTTGTTGGATGACTTGATGAGTCTCTCTTTATTTTTTATTCTTTTAAAAATTTTACCAAATCCTACATTTGGCCCGTCCAGAGCAGAAACTTGGTTTTGTAGAGGAGCATTATGATTATTTATTTTAAAATGGAAATTTATTTTTAAAATGTAGAAACTAAGCGAATCTTACTAATCCTTCATATACCAACTATAAATGATTGGCGATATTTTTATAAAAATATTCAAATTTCTAAGGATTTTATAGTTTTATAAACTTTTTGGCGATTTTAAGGTAAAATGAATTTTATTATATAGAATTTGGGTGAATCATTTTTAAAATGGCGAATCTACGTTTTGGAAAAACCATGGAAAATTAGCCCATGGTGAGAAATTTAGCCCCTAAAATCCTCATCCTTGAGTTAGGACGAGTTCCATGAAGAGGCAGGTTGGTTCTATGAAAAGGAACCGGTTGGTTTTAATAAGGAACAGTGGTTCCTTGAAGAATTTCCGACGGTCCGATACAAAAGCAGGTTGGTTCCTTGAAGGAACGGTAGGGATTCCATTCTAAAACTTCCGGTCATGGTTTGAACCCGGTAAGACACGTGAACCGTTTGGACCCGTCGATTTTACGAGTTCGGTTGGATTACAGTAACAGCACTGGGTACTCCATGTCTAGGACACATTCTAGATCCCTAATGCATACTTGCAGACGTGAGCTAAGTCACGCTCACTTAGTGTTTCCTCGGAATTCTAATGTCTAAGTTTCCAAGTCCACATTGTCACCTTGGCTGGAACTTCTTCCGTCTAGGCTTACTCTAGGGAAGCCAAGGGGTGAATCCTAAGTTGCTAAATTAGTTTTAAAGTTAGGTGTTCTAGGAGTTAATTTCAATTGATTATAGGCTAAGGGGGGGAAAACTAGCCTGGGATGACAAGCAACAATGCAAGTGCAAAGCTAAGTCTAAATGTGAGGCTGACCCTTTCCTAAGTCAACTAAGGGCAGATTGCCTAAGGTTGAACTGAGGGGTCAACTTCGTTTGGGGTGGTTCAATTACAAAGTGTTACAATGAAATCCAAACTAAACTACCCCAAACCAAGTTATGACTATACAAAGAATAGTGCAAGTGTTAGAAAGCTTACAAATTATCAATATACATCAATGGATACAAGATATACAAATATACAAGATATACAAAGATATAAACAATTTTACACCCTAGGGCCAAAGCATGCCCCAAGTGGCACTTACTCCCTTGGAGTGCCTTCACGGCAACTAACCACTCAAGCACTTAGGGATCAAAACAAGTGATGCCTCTCCCAAGTGGGATACTCAATCACTTGCTTTATCCACACCACAACAATGATTGATTTAACAAGATATATCAATGATAATAAAACCAATATATCAGATGAAGAGATAAGAACAATTAGTATGAAAAGGAGATAAACAAATGAGATATTTCACAAGTTATGTTTGTCTATCAATATATCTACTTCCCAAGCATTCACAATGTGATCTATGCAACTGAGTGTACTTTCTTAAGTATTTATTCCCACCCCCTAAGCTAGATGTGTCTCAACTCTTGATTCCAACAAATAGCACTTGGGTGCTCCAGAGATCTGGGGCTCTGAGTCCCTGACCCTAGCTTCAAGGTGATGTCATACTTGCAAGTGAAGTAGTCCGA
This sequence comes from Picea sitchensis, assembly GCA_010110895.2. NCBI lineage: Eukaryota > Viridiplantae > Streptophyta > Pinopsida > Pinales > Pinaceae > Picea > Picea sitchensis. The sequence goes on from SNQJ01S0155378.1 coordinate 20,128, forward strand.
CCGGGATCTCTAGCAATGCGGAGACTGGTCCCATCCATAGCGGTTGTCCTTCAAACCCGTTTTTAGATGATGGAAAGAAGCGGTTTAAGACCCCTAAAAATGTTACTAAGTATTATTTAGGACCCTAGGGTGGGTCTTTAAGTGTGTTAGTGCGTTTTAGATAAGTTTAGGCACTTTATTTTATCTTCTTAAGCATTATGGCCGTGAGCAAAGTTATCCAAACGAGTGCTTGAAAATGAAGATTATACCACCATGAACAATGTAAGATAGAGCAATATGATAACAAAATGTTTAAACCATCAATGTAACATCACCTTGAAAGAACATTTAAAGATATTCAACCATATAACCATGAACCATAAACCATAAAACTATGTAATGATACTTTGAAAATAAAGATAAAACTTTAAACACCTAAATAGTTTAAACCATAAAGCATGATGATGTGAGATAATTGCAATATGTTAAGAGATGTATGAGCTTTAAGAGATTTAGTGAGTTAGAGCATGAGCATAAGTTTGTTAAGCCGTCATATCTTAAACCATAAACATACTATCACATGTGCACAAGGTGTGTGAGAAACCAATAAGGCCGTGAGCAACTATACCATGAGCAATTAAATTTTAGACTTGTGAAATATTAAACCATAAAACATGTGATGTGCCAAAGTGTGTGTGCAAACCACAAGAGGGCAGTGAGCAACTAGAGATCTGATATGCCCAAGGGTGTGTGTGAACTACAAGAGGGCCGTGAGCAACTAGAGATCAAACATGTGAAAGATTTAAACCAAAAATTATAATGTATGATGTGCTAGAAACCAAGTGAGGCCGTGAGCATTAAGGTGTGTGAGATGAGTGTTTATGTGAGCAATTAGGTGTTGAACAAGTGGAGTATTAGAACCATAAACATTAATCCACAAACCTTATATCAAATGTGCCTACTCCAAAAGCATTAATCCATAAAACATCAACTCATTATGTGTGTGAAGCAAATCATAAGGTAGGCCGTGAGCACTAAATGACCAAGGCCGTGAGCTTAAGTGTGTGACTAGACCGTGAGCGATGTAAATATTATGTGTTGAGCACTTAAACTTGAAACATTACCCACAAGCAATTATACCATGAAAGTGTCAAGCATTTAAACCAAATTTTCAAAGTGTTATGTGATAGATCTATTACACTAGGCCATGAGCAATAGGTGTGTTCTTAGGCCGTGAGTGTTGAGTGATCACTTAGTGAGTGAGGCCGTAAGCTCCAAAGAGGCAGGCCGTGAGCAAAGGAGGCTCACTGAGTGAGCTAGGCCGTGAGCCAAGGATGGCTGGGCCGTGAGCTAGAGAGGGCTTATAAATGCCCCAAGCCGTGAGCTAAAAAAGGTGCTTTCCAATATATAATAAACTTGATTATAATCACATCAAATTGCTTACTAAGTTAAGAAAGTTAAAGCTCCAAAATAACAATGAACTTAGGAAATAAAATGAGATCTAGAAAGCTACCACTTCACTTCATATGAGACCAAAGATTAGCTAAACAACTTGAAGATAGGAGATCTAACACACGTAATCACATTCAAGCTATCTAACCATTAAGCAATGAGATATAGGAACATATGATATATTAGAAAAGAAACTAAGCTTGTAAATGAAAGACTAACAAAGATATTATCAACTCATAAGCATTAGCAAACCATCACAAGTTAATTTCCTTAGGCCAAGGCGGTTTTGGGGATGACTCCCCCAAGGTGCCGGCAAGTGAGGTTAGCCTTACCAAGACAAACTTGCACAGAAAGGAGGGCTTTGAGTCTTATGTCCTCCACATACATGGATAGACTAGACAGGCTGCTGGCCTACTCCTCAGGCAAGAACTATCTTAGTATTGCCAACAAGCATTAGATTTATTTTAGAAATGAAAGAACTTGAAAGAAAAGGAAACACCTCTACTAAGGCCAAGGTGGTGGCAAGCCTCCCGGTATTGGCCAAAGAGGGCAGCTGATCTATATGACTAATGAACAAGTAAAATACAAGCTAACTAAGTTATATGGACAAAAGAATAACTACTCTAAAGTTAGATTGCTTTTATGAGCTCAAAATGACTTAGAAAAACTTCAGAAATTTAGGGAAAAGAGATAGAGAAGAGGAGAGATGTTACCCAAACCGAAGAATAACAAGTTTGGAAGCCTCCTAGGTGTTGTATGCAGCTTATACCCTTAGAATATGTCGCTGTCCTGCAAAAACAGCAAGCAAAAGCTTGTTGGAAATGCTGCAAAACACCAAGAAAAGTTACAGAAATTTTCTGTGTATACACAGAAAATTTCTAGCAAACAAATATG
>SNQJ01S0155379.1:0-22451 GCA_010110895.2 Picea sitchensis
AAGAACAATTTAGATGGAAATGTTGAAAATAAAAAGGCAATGTTGGTTGTGAAAGGAAATTCCTAGGTTGAGATGATAGACTTTGGTGAGATATTTTCCCTGTTACTAAGTTAACATTTATTAGGTTGCTATTACTTGTAGAAACTATTTTTTTTATAGATAGAATAGGTTAATGTGAAAACAATATTTTTTCATGGTGACTTCAAGGAGGATATCAATATGATACATCAATATCACTACACTAATAAAGATTAAAATTTGTTGATTTGAAAATTTAAACAATGTTTATATCGTCTGAAATAGTCTCCCAGAATGTGGTACCAAAAATTTTATTATTTTGTATTGGGATTGGGATTTCTGAGATCCAATTTAGATGACCATGTTTATTACAAACATGATGGTGGTAATTTCCATGCTATCACTCTAAATGTATATTATATTTTGTTATTTGGTAACAATCAGGATGTTATTTTGTATTTGAAGTCAAATCTTTTAGCACAATTTGATATGAAGGGAATGGGAGATAAAAAATATATCTTAGGAATTGTGACCTAGAAAGATAGATAAAATAGAAGCCTTTAGTTGAGGTAGATTAAGGATGTAAACCTTGTTTGAAATTTTTTCTCATGGAATATTGTAGACCACTGAGTGTTCTAATTTCTATGGTAACTAAGATTAATTTAGTTGAGAAATTTCTCGTGACACCTCTGGACACATAGGATATGAATTCTACTCCTTATGCTAGTGTAGTTAGTAGTTTGATATATGCTATGGTCTGTACTAGAATATATTTCCCAAGTTGTGGGAGTCTTGAGTTGATTCATGGTTGATGTTGGACCTGAACATTAGGTTTCAGTGAAGTGGGTCTTAGGTATTTGTGAGGTACTTTTGAATATTCCATTGTATATCATAGTGATGTTTAAAGAGACCCACACTTAGTGTATATATAAGGTTACATGAATTTTGATTGAGTGGGAGCTTTAGATAGAAGGATATGTAGAAGATGATACATGTTTCAATTATTTGATGGAGCAGTAAGTGGGATGATAATGAAACAAGTTGTCTACATGTTTTCCACTATAGAGGAAATATATATGGAAGCTACCCATGCCTATAAGGAATCTATTTGGCTTATGAATCTATGTTCAGAAGTAGAGAAAAGTATAAAAGCTATTATAGTTCAATGTGATAGTAATAGTGACACTTTCTTGACTAATAACTTGACCTTTCATGTGAAGGAAAAGAATATAAATATCCAATACCATTTCATTAGGGACATGGTAGATGATAGAAAGGTGATACTAGATAAATTTGACACTTTGTAGAATGTTATAAATGCATTGATGAAACCAGTGAATATGGGTAATTTCAAGTGATTCTTTGAGTTTGTGGACCTTAAGGCTCCTAGCAATTAGTTCATAGTTTGATGCATTCTACCTTATACATTTGTAGTGTATATGATAAATGGGAGAATGTTGGGAGATGAGCATCATATACCTTGCAATCCTATAGTAGAATAAGTAATTATTGTTTAGCACTAGTAGGGAATAAATATTTAGTAAATAGAAGGAAATAAATGCAATTAGTGACAGGGAATAAATGAATATCACTAGAAGATAATGAATTACAATCAACAATAATTTTCCAACTAATTGTTGGTGATTTCTAGCATGTAGAATTGGATTACCATCAATCATTTATGTTTTTTTTATACCTATTTATTGAGTTCTAGTGATGGAGGAAAATACATGTGAGTTTTAACTTACTCTTTTGTGGAAAATATTCTCCAAAATCCTTACGCTACTGCCTAAAAATCTTATTGAGAGCATAGAGACACAATAATGTATTGTAACTATTTAGTTGTTGAATAATACATTGAGTGTTCTTTAGAGAGTGGGGTTTTTATCCTAGAAGGGTTTTCCCTAAGAAATAGTTGTGTCATGGTTTGATATTTCTATCATTTGTCTTCTATTTATCATTTGAAACTATTTGTTTCTTGTTTTCTATGAATTCATATCTCATTTCTTATCTTAGGAATTGTATTTTGCACCTCTACTTTATTTCGGTTACTTGTCATAGGAGAAAGATAAAACTCTCCTTAGTTCACAAGATTACTTGTGATAGAATACATAACCCAACCTATAAATGAAACAATTTGAGTGTGTAAAATATAACTATCCAAAAATGCCATATACATAGGAGAGTCAAATTAAATTTTCCAACCAAGTTCAATGCATGAAAAGAAGTGATAAAAGAATAAAAACAAATATAATAATAATAATAATAATAATAATTAGAAATTCTACTTATATTCAACATGTACAAGGGTATTTCCCTAACATCACTATATGGGCATAATACTTATTAAAATAGATATTCTTATGAGGCTCAATCAAAACATTCCCATCACAATCTTCCAACTCATAATATTCCTTACTAAGAACTTGCATAACGATATAAGGATTGTTCCACATAGGATTAAACTTCCTTGACTGCGACGAATATTTATCTTGGTGATAATCCAATACTAGGAATCCTTTAGAGAAAACCTGGGGATGGATATACGTGTCATATTTATCCTTAACATGTTTTGTTTTCACCTCACTCATAGTATCATCATCTCTACAATGTTCATAAAGTCATTCTAGGTAAACAAGGTGCTCTTCCTTATAAGTTGAGTCATGAAATAACTCTAAAACTAATTTCAATGAGGGAATTTCATATTCAATTCATAATATATCATCGTGTACATGGAAAAGATGAAATGGAATTTAATCTAAAGTAGTATTGACTGGAGTTTAGTATGCCTGTAGAGCTAAGAAAAACATTATTAAGTGCCAATTAGTTTTACTCTTGTCAATTATCCTTTGCGAAATATTTTTTAAAGCCTTACTAATGAATTGTGCTTGTCCATTTAAGTGAGGATAGTAAAGGGATGAGTGTTTTTTATTGAACCACAACTTAGTTTCTATCTTCATCATCATTTTATTAAAAAATGAGAGGCATGTTCAGTGAAAAATTCTCTAAGAACTCCAAACCTAAAGTTGAGATGATTGAATATGAATAGATAAATTATTTCATCATCATTTGTAAATATATGCATAGCTTCATCCCACTTAGTCAAATATTCCATCCACCACAATAATATACTTACAAGATTTCATCAAAATTGGATGGAAGTCATAAATCAACCCCCAATAGGGAATAAAGGACCGGAATATGCATGTATATTTTTTATGTACACTTGAAAAGGATATTATTTCTTAATTACTGTAACAAAATCCTTAAAAATAGAGGGCAAAAAAATCTTGCATGCAAAATATTTTGATTAATGGCCAACCCAAATAGTTGCCTACCACATCTACCATTGTGATTCATTAATAAACTTCTCTACCTATTCATGATTCGAACATCAATGTAACCCAATATCATCCCATTCATGATACAAAGTGTCACCAATAATTAGGTATCTCTTCATGTGATGTTGAATTTTCCATTAGTCCCTATAAGAGAGGTGAGAAGGGAATTGTTAAAATTGTAGATATAACATGATATCTTTATACCACAAATCAAAAGTGACAATGACGAGTAAATTTTCATCAAGTAATGGCTCAGTTTAAAATTTATTGTAATAGTCTCTTGGTAACTCTGACATCATCTATATGAAAAATACATATTTCTTCGATTTGTCATAGGTACATACTGTAAATCAATTTATTTCAATATTACTATCCAAATGGAATATTTACCTGTAATTATTCCTCAAGATAATATATGCTACATGGGATTTATATTTGCAATCACTATTATGTGTTGAAGAAGGATATAATATCAAAGTCTTTCAATAGCATGTATTGTTGCCAAGGCCAATATTTCAACATGAGAGTATCATAACTTAGGCCCAACAATGAACTTATTTAAATTGTATACCACATGTTGTTTATGCAATTAATCCTCCTAAACCAAATTCATGTCAATGGTTGATTCATATGTCACCATATATAAAACAAAGCACTATCTATAATCTAGTGGACTCAATAATCGGGAAAACATTGAGCCCTTTCTAAAGACATCAAATGATAATTGAAAATACTCATACCATATAAAATGAAATACATTATTCAAAAGACACATGAATACTTTTGTCATGTCAAAATAATTAGCTATTAATTGATGCAAAAAATACTCCTTTCCTTACAGACTTTAGTATTCGAAAATATTACACGAGGGAGGAAATTGAACTATCAATTCCACCTTAAAGGGATCAACCATGACCCCATACTTGGACACTATGAAACCAAGAAATTTCCTAAACATGACACAAAAGTTACACTCATGCAGATTCATAGGAATTTTCTAGACCCCATCTTTGAAAAACTACATGAAGCTCCAAATACTATAATACACTCACTCTAGCCTGCATGACTTACTAGAGCTACGAAAAAGGTTTCTTCTCCATCCTCTTGTGAATATTTTTTCATAATTGTGACAAGAATCGGTCTTTTCCTTCTTATTCTTGTTTTTCTCTTCCTTCTAGTCTCTTTCGAAATGCTCAAGCTTCCCATAGTTCCAACGTTTTAGCTTATATTTTCTTGGAGACTTATTTATTGACTCTCCCATGGGATTTTTATTTTCCTTTTAACCTCTTATTTCCTTTCCCTCTCAAGATTCCATGAAAAAACAAGCACTCATTACTTGATTAAGAAGATTTCCACCTAACCTCCTTTGAGAGTAAACTACCCATCAACTCATCAAGAACCATTGTATTTATAATGTTTCTAATGGCCATTACAATGTTGTCCAAAAAATTTAGCAGATAACAAAAAATATTCATGCAATGATGCTCCTCATCGATGTAATATCATTTGGGCCCAATAGTATTAAATGCACTCAGATGCTTGGCTATAGAATCACCATCACTCATTCTCAAGTTGAACATATTTTCTCATGGAAATTTTTTATAACAATGGATTTAATCTCATACAAATCTAGAAAAATGTTCCATATAGTTGCTATATTTTCTCCTTTAGAAACATTCAATAACATTGAAATGAAAAAATAGAACTTGACAAGTCTTATCATCTTTCTTTCTAACTCTACCCACGCTTTACTCTTCATACCAGTGGGTTTGGTTCCAAATAAGGTATCCCGTAGATATCAATATATGAGAAAACCCTTCATCTTGAGCTTCCATAGCTCAAAGTTAGTGTCATTAAACTTCCCATTTCTAATTTAGACATGCTCACCATTTCCATAGAACAATATTTACTTTTCCATAAGCACCCACTCAAACTAGTATTAGATTTGAAAAATTTGTCCCTAATGCCTTGGGTCCAAAGTGATCAATCTTTGATTCCAAACAAAGGGAAGAAAAGGCAAAATATATTCTTTTTTCACTAATCAATGAGAAAAAAAAAATGTGCAGAGAAAAAAGAAAAACATACTTGCATTGAGAAACAAAACAGAAAAGTAAAACCATTATGTAAGACAATTTCTTGTGTAAAACCTTTCCAAGAGAAAAAACACACACTCCAAAGAACAATTAATGTATAAACCCACACTCCAAAGAACACTTAATGTATTATTTGAAACTGACAAATAGTTACAATATATTACAAATTCTCAATTCTTTAGGAAGGACTATTTGATAACATAAAGGTTTTGGAGAATTTTCTATAACATAACAAAATGTTAAAACCGCTCTCAGAACCTCTAACCCAAACATTAAATAAATAGACATAAAAAATCATAAATCATTTATGCTTTTTTAATTTTACATGATGGAAACTACCAACAATTAATTAATTAGCCAATTACTTACTCAACATCCATCCATTGCTTATTTATGATCAACATTTATGATCAAGATTTATCGTATACTATTGCTCAAACTTTTTACCATTTTACTTAAATTATTATTTCTTATTATTAGTGGTTACAATTTTTTTTATCATTTTACTTAAATTGCTATTATTATTAATTATTTTAAGATGTTTAAAAATAATTACAACCTCATGTATATTACATGTAACTAAATAATAAATATGAAATCTATTTTAATTAAAATAACAAACAAGTACTTGAAAGCTCAAAAATTAAAATAACAAATAGCTACTGGAAGTTCAAAATACGAAAATCCTTTTCATTTAAATTTTTATTGATGTAACAAACAAATTACTAATTCGAACTTTTTTTTTACTATTTTTAAAAAAAATAAATTAAATTCTTATTATTAGTGATTTAAAAATTTATTATGATTTTATTTTAAATTTTACTTTAAATTAAAAATTAAATTCTTATTATTAGTGATTTAAAAATTTATTATGATTTTATTTTAAATTTTACTTTAAATTTGTATTGTTAATGGTTACAAATTTTTTACCTTTTTACTTAAATTATTATTTTTTATTATTAGTGATTATAAACTTTTTACTATTTTACTTAAATTATTATTATTATTATTAATTATTTTGAGATATTTGAAAATAATTACAACCTCATTACATATTACATATAACTAAATAAGATCAATTTTTTAATTATCGATTTAACTCTTTCAAATATTTTTAAAACCAAATTCTATAAATTTAGACATTTCCCACTACCTAGGGTTGGGGTGAATGAATAAAGAGCTCCTAGAGTTCCAAATATTCAAAATTCGATGATGTTATAACGACGACGCTTTGAAAGTAAAGTTCCTGGTAATATGGAGATAGGGCCCCCACATTGCCCTTTGGGAGGTTTAAAAATGAATGACGTATATAATTACCATGTGATCTTGTTCGATCTTCGAATGCGGTACTTGGGGGAATTACATTACAAATACTTCTTAGGAGTTTGAAATTAAAATAGAGATAATCCAAGTTATCGTTATGTATTTAGATGTTACAACAAGAAATATATTGCATTAATGGTATAAATGAGTTTTTAAAATGGATTTGACCCACCATTAAAATTGAATATAGAAAATTTAATTTTTTTTTAGATTTTTTTTAAAGGATTTAAATTTATTTTAAAATAATAATTCAAGGAATATTCTAAAAAAAGAAAAGTTTTGAAATGATTCATTATTTATGAAAATTAATAAATGTTATAAAAAATTTAAAAAATGTCACATTTTCAACAACTCATCAATGTTTAGATTCAAATTTTGATTTTGAATAACACAAAAATAATTAGTTATGGGTCACAATTATATTGACATCAAAAATGTAGAAAAAAGATTAACTGCAAATGTGTGGTTCAATGACAATTTTGAAAACCTAACAAATGTGATGAGTTTATTTCTCTTTTTATATGTTCACATATTCCATATCTCCAGAGGTATCTATATGCTATTCATAATTATTATGCTGCAATGTTAATGCACATTTTTTCTTTGATTTGAAAAAAACTATGTTAATTAATTTGTTTGGGATAAAAAACTTTGCTAATCTCGATGAATTTTTTTAACTTATATGTTATTGATTAAATTCAGATGTGAACTTACACAAAATGGACATTGGCGACATGAAAAAACCAAAATTAGAGATCGCAATTTTGTACATTCAATTTTTTGCATCATCATATCCTCACTCATGTGTTCTCTAAAATTATTATTCCCATTTTCCTAATTCTATGCATATTTATCTATCATGACCTTTCAATTGTTCTTGTTGTTTCTAGTGAAATTTGCATGAATGTGATGATAAAATATGTGCCTGAAGTTTTTTTTGGATTCACCTCATTTCTTTTTAATCAATGTTTCAAACCACACTAATGCAGTGCATCATGAGGATGGATAATGAAGATAATTTGATCAACTTAAAGCATCAAACTCTCATCATTATTCATCCTAATGATGAACCACATTGACCAACTTTGGAACATTAATTGAAACAATATTCAAACATTGGTATTGATCACAGTAGTTTGAAATTGGAGAAACATTGTGTCAAATATTTGGAGAATTCCACATAATGATGTTTCCCTTTGTCTCATCCCACACCTAAGATCAATGAGATGTATCATTTGCAACATTAATGCTTAGAGAAACACTATCCTTTCCTAGATGGGAATCTTAAGAAAATTACAAAACATGTAAGGGATTATGCTATGAGATCCACTTTGTTAAAATCATTTTTGCAAGATTTGAGATATCAAGTGAAAAATCAATATCCTCAATAAGAATAACACACTTAGTGGTCTTCCCCGGATGGGGTGCCATGCATACCAACCAAGACACATGGTGTGGAGCCAGGTCGGGCCTTAAATGAGGTTGGTCGACTCCCATCCCCTCAACATTAAGGATGGGAGCGGGCTCCAGCTACCGCCCTCCTAAAACAAGACTTTCCCCTCGCGTGAGAAGTCTAGTTATGACACTCATTCACGTAGAGGACTTAATGGCGTCAACCATCTCGTCGGACCTCCTGCTCTTAGCGCACCCACACCATGTCTTTCTCTACTTCATTTTCTTTCTGCACCAAAGATGTAGCTGGAAGCTTTGGAGAAACCATCTTCCTACCTTCTACAGACCTCCCACCAGTATCCCTATCTTTATGCCTCATGATCGAGGAAAGCCTCGCCGAGGCTTCGCCTGGCATTCCTATGCTGCTCATTGAAAACGCCTGCAAAAAATGGAATGGGCACTCTCCGTTGCTCGGACCCGACTTCAATGCAACAAAATTGAATGTAATATGCCTCTGGTTGCAATAGTCATCGTGGAGCCTCCAGTTGCAGCAGTCATCCTAGAGCCTCCCATGGCATATGTTGAAGAGGAAATCCTGGAGGAGCCTTTTCAGGAGACTTCAAATCTTCTCCTTTTCACAGTGTCGGACAATTGGGATACACCAAGTGATTTTAGAGTGGGAACCTCCTTTCCTGGCCCTAAGAATTATCATGGTGGTGAAACTGTGGTGACACAGGAAGAAGGCTTCACCTGTTATGTGAAAGAGGAGACCCTAATAGACATGAACCCTTAGGAATAAGACCCCGATGTTGAAGCCGCCTTGGAAAACAACATGCAAAGAAGAGAGGAGAAACTAGACCAGAAGCAAATCGGGAATGAAAACTCAAGCGAGCCAGTGGAAGCAGAGCCAAACGAGCACAGTGGAAAGGCCAATGAGGATGGAACAATCCTAATTCCACCTCTTATCTCCTGCATGAAAACTCCATGGTGTGACCCCCCACCTCTACTCCATCCAGACCTGCTTAATTTGGTTTTCGATTTGAGGAGCCAGATGGCAGACCATGCCTATCATGGCATGCTCATGGGCCAACGGGTGGACATGCTCTTCGATGCCTATTCCAACATGCCATCGGGACAAATATTCCCAACCTTCCTTCAACACTTTGTCACTCCATCCAAGGCACATGCTTTGGACATGGACACCACCCAAGACGCCATCGGGTAATATCTATGGCTCTGTTCAAAGCTTACAGTCTCTTTTTCATAGTTTTTAATGTGATTCTAGTTACTTCCTGTAAGATTCTAAGTACATTTAAAACCATGAAACACCATCAATCTTGGTTTCCTTCGGGTAGGATTGATGGGAAACTAGTATTCCTTGAACAAGGGTTAACTCTATTTTGGTTTCCGATTATTTAGCGGAATGGTGGGCAATCTAGAAACATTGGTACTTTTTGCTACTTAATATAGAAGGAACTTCCTTGTTTTTTACACACTTAGTGGTCTTGTTGAGTAATTTAATTTATCTTTATGTTTGTATGGATCTTAGAAATCTCCAAATCATAGAAATATTAGCCTAAATAACAAGAAACAGATGCAATCAAGCTAGATTTTCATGTTTCTAGAAGTCTATAAAAAAGTAGTTTCTCTCCATGGTTCTTATAGTGTTTTCATGAAATAATCTCTTTAACAAATGACTTAATGTCTAGTACAATTTCTCATTTTCTATTGAGATTACATTGAACATGATTATCATTGTTAATAATTATTATGATATGATTAAGATATGAATATTAGAAGTAGATCTCATGCTTCGAAAACAAATTTCGCTCTTATATAGTTGTCCATAAAACTATTTATTTTGATATTTGTCTCCAAATATTTATCTCCACCTTTTTAAGACTTTGAAATACCTTAAAAAAAATGTGACTAATAATTTATAAATTTTTATTTTTATTTTTTAATGTACATATAACCCATGAACAAGATACATTTAAAATTATAGATTTTGATTATTATTAGTTCCTATTGAAATCACTAATCTTTTTGTTTTTTCATGAAATTGTATCATTGAAAAAGAAAGGAAGAGAGTTGTTTCGACATATATATTTGAGCCTTGTATGACTATTAAATTCAATACAAAGTCATGCAACGTTTACCCAAATTAAAAGACATTGAAATTCAGATGTTGACACAAATAATTCTTTACTATATTTTGGAGCTAATCTAAAAAATAACCTCCTCAAGCTCTAAGTGACCATTTGGGTTTCAAGGACAATTTACATGAAGTCATTAATAATCAAATCAAATATGCCTTCTTTTTGTAAGTAAGAGGTAAAATTATATTAAAATCCTTCCAAAATCTGAAACATTTGTCCAAAATACAGCTTGGTCCAGGCTACAATTACTGGACTGCCCCATCATGAGGCTCCGATCCGATAACCCTGCCAGTTCCTTGGGAGGACAAAGAGTCTAAAACTTGACAAAAGCAGGCATTATTTATCCTATAGCGGCTGAGTATCTAGTAAAAGCGGAGACATATATTATGATGGATGGTTGGCTTTGTATGCTTAGGCCAAGTGGCAATTCGTCGCTGGCGAGCCCGGTTCTTCCTCGATGGCAATTGGCGCCATAATCCACCAGTTCGTGACTCGCGTGTTCTTTACAATGTCCCTGCGTTGTGGACACTTTCCCTCTAACGCTCTCAGTGCCGGTTTGGGTCTTTGAGTGGTGTATCGCTTCGGTATGCTACATTGTGGCGGTGTCTTGAGAGTGCGAGCGGGGCCTACCGATACATAGATGAGACAATATGCATGGCGACCACCTTTGCCTCGTATCCACGGAATGCGATCACGCAAATGTCCAGCTGACTTCTAGCCTAAGCTCGAGAAATTGATTAGATGCGAGAATTGCACCTAGGCTTTACGCAAAATTTGAATTATGTCCATGTATTGAGAATTTGGCGCAATTTTAAAGAGTATTTGCACGGGGAGGAGGATGCTCGCTCGTTTACGGTGGTTAAGCCGAGGGAGGCATGGATGGGAGCTTCGGTTTGATTGTCGAGGAGCGCGCATAATTATAGAGATGGGTGTATCTTTGGATAGCCATGGGCCCGAGGCTCTTGAGGGCCGTGAGAGGAGCGAGGAGTTGGGTTCAACCTTGCGTCGTGGAGGAGAGTCATCAGCAGCCGGTTGAGTCGAGAGGAGGGATTAGCGGAGATTACGTAGAGGCTTCAAGAGAACCTGCAACGGTTTACCCTAGGGCGATAGTGAGCATGGCGATAGAGTTGCGGCGATTTAGGAATGGGATGGTGTGGGTGGTGGCGGACGAGGTGTGACCAGCGGCGGTGTGACCATCGGCGGAAGGCGCTCTACGCTGCTTGTATGAGGAGAAATAGCGAGCAAAAGCAGGCATCGTATGGAAATAACCAGCGGTAGGAGGAAAGCGAAAGCGTGTCATGCCATGGAATTTAACTCACAATTAATCGTTAAGATGCGTCGATGGGACACCATGAGCCCATCCGCGTGGCCCGTCCACACGCCATGCCGGACTCGGTGCAAACTCCTTCCATTTAGCGCGACACCCCATCCAGGAAGTTTTGATTATTATTAGTTCCTATTGAAATCACTACTTATCTTTTTGTTTTTTCATGAAATTTTATCATTGAAAGAGAGGAAGAGAGTTGTTTCGACATATATATTTGAGCCTTGTATGACTATTAAATTCAACACAAAGTCATGCAATGTTTACCCAAATTAAAATACATTGAAATTCAGATGTTGACACAAATAATTCTTTACTATATTTTGGAGCTAATCTAAAAAATAACATCCTCAAGCTCTAAGTGACCATTTGGGTTTCAAGGACAATTTACATGAAGTCATTAATAATCAAATCAAATATGCCTTCTTAAATATGGGATTTTACATAAGCTAGGAACCTAGAGGCAATGTTAACCATCGATGTAAATAGTTCATCTTTGAGCATTTTTCTCATCAAATAGTTGTTTTGTCAGAAAACACTTTCTACAATGTACTATGAGAAATATGCATAATTCCTTACATTCTCAACTTGGATATGATTCGTGGTATTTAAAAAAAGTAATAAGTTTTTTTTTCAATTTCATCCTTATAAAGTTGATACTCAAAATTAGCCTTGAGGGTTAGCTCACTTTTTCATGAGCCAAATGTGAGAACCTCCCTTGGTGATAGAAATGGGAGGACACATGTTTGACTCTCTTAATCACCTATTAATAATTTTTAAATGTACTTATCAATTATGTTGATTAGTGAAACATACTCTTATCTATAAAAATATTTCATATTTCATATCTATAGTAAGTTGAACAAAGTCTTATATGGTTGGATTTTATTTTGGAACTGTTTTGTGTCAAGTGTTTAAATCTCAATGATGCCACTCTTAAGAAAAGATTTTTCCCTGAAATCCTTATACATTTGTTTTTTTTTTTTGTAAGTTAGTTGTTATATTGGATCCTAAAAAAGTTACAGAAGTATTAAAATCCCTATCTTACATGGGAGGCGATTGCCCATACGAAATCACCAGCATATAAATTACCAAAAAATATGTTTCATAGACCACCACTTGGCATCGGTGCCTTCCGAGGAAACGCATTTGTCAATTGTTCAAAAAATAAAGGTATGCCATGTCGATACCTTGAGGGCATATATTATCTAAAAATATATAAAATATGACTGGCTACAACCTTTTTGGTACTTTGTGAATTAGATTTATGGCTTATGGAAACAAGAGAAATAGAAACACAGCCCAAGTCTAGGCCCGGTCAAACAAATCCTTTATTGGCGTTCCATATCAAATTAGTCCCGTCATTGCTTGTCGAAGGTCTTGGAGGAAGGTCATTAGCTTGTCGACCTGGCTCCAACGATCGATGTCTCGATTCTGCACATCGAGTGTGATTGTCTTGAGCTCCCTCAGATCCCATTTGATGTTGCTCAGGTCCCTTTGAAGGTTTCTCATGGTGTCCATGTCAGGAGTTCTGTCTCGATATGTCCTTGAGGAGGAAGGGGTTGGAGGTTAGGGAAGTGGAGGGGAGGTCAGGGGTGAGGTGGGTGTGAGGGGAATGGGAGGAGGTAGGTGGGTGGCGAGGGGAATAAGGAGGAGGTGGAGGGTGATGAGGGGGGGGAGGGAAGGGGAGGCATATATCCCAATGAGTGGCCATAGACATCGAACCACTCGACCCTACATCTGTAGGGGTTTGAGTGGGGAGAGAGACCAGTGACAGGGTCAATGAGGGGTTGAGAAGGGAGGGGCATTTCAATTGGGGCTAGGATGGTGGGGAGTTCTGCTACATGAGGAGGAGGTTGAGGTGTCGCATCCTCAGGGCCCATGTCGGGAAAGAAATTCACATCAGGGGGATGTTCTTGAAAGGTCACATCAGCTGGTTGAGTGGCTAGGGGAAGCTCAGCCTTAGAGGGATGGTTGAGGGTGGGTGGTTTTCTTCCTCTAGCCTCATACCAGGAAGCGCCCCATTTTGGTTTGCCTCTGGGACGAGGCATGTCAAGAGCCAGAGTTGAGCTTGGGGGGGAACTTAGGCCCAAGATAGGAGTCCAAATAAAGCTGCACTAGGGAGTAGAGAGTGAGTTTCTGAGCAGTGGGAGGAAACGTAGAGCACTTGGGAGTGAATTTTTCACCGGAGTGTGAGCAAGGGGGTAATCCACAGAGAACTTGGGAGTTGAGAGTGAGTGCTAGAGAGGATTGTGCACTAGAGACTAAGCATGGAGAATGTTAAATGATCCTAGAGAAACCCCGCGCAATGCCATATAGCCGCCTGTGTTCCAGAGCATCAGACTCGTGCAAATGCATGTGTGCATCGAAGGAGTGGAGGGTGACGGCGGTGTGCTGACGTTCATGAGTTGACGGGGAGGTTGGGATTTGACTGGGTGGGAACCAGGTGGTTGGTCGCCTGTCCAGATGGCCTCCCTGTGTCCTGGATGTCTGTTGGGTTGAGAAGCACCCCATCCGAGGGAATCCTTATACATTGTTCAAAAGGGTATGCCCTTCTTAAATTAAATATATATTATGTATGCGTATGTAAATATCGAGATGACTGCATCTTATACAGGTTCTTAGATATATTTTCAAGAGATTTTTAACTATTAATTTCTAGTTTTATTACCATTAATAAAGTGTCTAGTGCTTATAATATAAGGAGACAATTTTGTTACTATTAATAAAGTGTCTAATGCTTATAATATAAGTAGAAATACATATGGAAATATCGAGATGACTGCATCTTATATAGGTTCTTAGATAGTTTTTTCAAGAGATTTTAACTATTAATACTATTAATTCCCAGTTTTATTACTATTAATTTCCAGTTTTAGATACTTCATTCTTTTGCATTTGCACTGGTTTGGTCCTCACTGATCATTGGATTTTTGGATATCTCCACTTGACTAAACACACTATCCTTGGATTTTTGGATATCTCCCACTTGACTAAACTTGGATATCTCCACTTCACTAAACACACTGTAAAGACATTGAACTCAAATCATGTAGCATTTAAATTTAAATATCAAATAGTAAATTCTATTATGTTCTAAGTATTATTTTATCTTTAGTATGATATGGATATATATTTTATTCCTTATGAATTTTAATTTTTATTTTTATTTTAAACAACAATTTTTGGATATTGGATTTTTGGATATCTCCACTAGACTAAACTTGGATATCTCCACTTGACTAAACACACTATAAAGACATTGAACTCAGATCATGTAGCATTTAAATTATGAATTTTAACTTTTAACTTATGAATTAGGAATTTTAAATTTAAATTTTATTTTAAATAACATTTTTTTATTAATTAATTAATTTAATTTTAATTTAAAACTTTTTATAATTTATGGAAATATATAAATACTTTATCAATAACATGAAGTTAACATATTTCATTTAAATAAAGTATTAATAATAATAAAAAAATAGGAGTATTAGATAATATATTTCAATATCAATTTTAAATAGAATATTTCAATATCCACCTTAAACACAAAATACTTTATTTATTTATTTATTAAACAATTATATATATAAAATACTTGAAAATAAAACAAATTATCATTTATAAATTCTAAATTAATTTATTGACAAAACAAAAAACTTAAACTTCAAATATTTGATAAACCCAAAGATTAATTTTAATTTAATTTAACATAATTTTTTTTTTAAATTAATGTGTTGATTAGTTATTATAATAATAATAATAGTCTATTTTTAAGTTCACGACCAAGTCAACACACTAAATTGGTGTATGAGACCCCCTTCTGGTAAAGTCTATGAAGGTATGCATACCCTACCCCCCTCTGGATTTGAACCTGTGACCTCTTAAGAGGAAACACATATTCTTAACCATTAGGCCCACTCAAGCTATATTAATAATATATTTTTAAGGTCACATCTAAGCCACACCAAATCGGTGTATGAGACCCCCTTGTTTGTGGGACAAGGGACCCCCTCTGCCCAACGATTTGACTGGTAAAGTCTACAAAGGTATACATACCCTATTCCCCTCTTGATTTGAACTTGTGACCTCTTAAGAGGAAACACATGTTCTTAACCATTACAATTAATTAAAAAAAAATTATTATTATTTTTAGTTCTTTTAGAATTACCAATAACCTATGTAACTATCTTTTGATTACAATTTACCACTAATTAATATATATATATATTCCATTTTTATTTTATGTATATTTTAAATTGTTTTAGAATCACCGATTTACCAATAATTTGCAATGGAGTAATGAAGTGGCCAAACTCCAACCAAATGACCTGTATTCATGGGCTAGGTAGCAGTGTTGTAGAATATGTGATATTTGATATCCCTGTTTCCAACCAAATAACAACTTTTGACCTTTTAAATGACCATGAGCCTAACTCTGGTCATAAACCTTTAACCCTAACTCTAAAAATTTTCATGCATAGGAGCACCATTGAAGAGAATTCTGATAATCAAAGGAATTTGCACTTTGACAAAAGTAAAGTTGACATTTTCTTAAAGGATTTAAATAGTAAACTAAACCTCCTAACTTATAAGGAAAACATTGAAGAACTCTATCATAATTGTAGAACTACCCTTTCCACTTCTATTAAAAAGTTCTCTTTCGAGGTGTCCCATAAAAAGAATAATAGAACAACCAACCCTTGGTATGATAAAGAATGTAAAATTTCTAGGAAAGCCATTAGGGATGCTTCTAATGAACCCTTAAAAATTGATAAGATCAATACGTACAAAGCCCTAATTAAAAGGAAAAAAATATACTATATCAATAAAAGGCAAGAGAAACTTTCACAACTATACAAGTTGGATCCTAAGAAGTTCTGGAGCCAAATTCTAAAATGCAATACTAAAGAAAATAACAGGATTCCCTTAACGGACTGGAAATCCTACCTTAAAAGTATTTACAAGTTTGCCATGGACACCATTCCTATTGTCCCTACAAAGGAATAAGTTTTTCTGTAGATGACATAGAGTTTTGGGGTTAAGAGGATCGCAAATGGGAAATCTAAGGACATTGAAGGCTACCAAGATGAAATTTTTAAAATCGAAGGGCCAATCCATATCCCTCACATACAAAATCTCTTCAATTTAGCAGTCAAGAAAGGCTTCCCTACACCCTGGATGCAAAATCTCATTGTTCCTATTTTTAAAAATGGGGATAAAAACATTCCCTCTAATTATAGGACCATTATGATTAGCCCGATTTTAGCCAAGCTTTATGGAATTATTTTGGAAAAGAAGATTAGCATTTGGCTATAAAGTCACGATAAAAGAGATAAAGGCCAGGCTTGTTTTAGGAGATATCATTCAACTGTGGACCATATTGTTACTTTTAGGATCATTACAAAGGAGTTCCACAATACTAAAACCAATCATTTTTGTTGTTTTGTTGACTTTAGAAAATCTTTTGACATGGTTCCTAGGAAAAACCTTTGGAATAGGTTGGAAGAGATAAAAGTGCCTCTCGATTTGAGGGCTGCTACAATAAGGATGTATGAGAACATTATTACTAAGTTTAAAAACATTGAGGGCTGGTCAAAAGATATTAACTACAATATCAGAGTCAAACAAGGTTGTCCCTTGTCCCCTACCCTTTTTGGCATATACATTGATAAGTTAGAAGAATGCTTGGAAAAAGTAGGTTGTTTCGGCCCTACCCTCACTGGTCTAGTCATGAATCTTCTTCTTTGTGCCAACGATATCGTTCTTATGGAAAGGGGTCCCCATGATCTTGAAAATCAACTAAGAATCCTCAAGGAGTTTTTCTCCAATATGGGTATGACTGTTAATACTGATAAGACTAAGGTCATGATTATTAAATCCAATAAGATCCTTTATGATACCTTTGTATATGACAACAACAACTTGGAGAAAGTGACTTCATACAAATATATTGGAATTGATATTCACCACAAGCTCAATTGGAATTATAGCATTGAGAAAATGATTATTGGGGGATGGAAATCTTATTATGGGCTTGAAAACAATTGTAAAATAGTTGATCTTTGGAGTTGGCATAAGAAGAAACTCCTCTTTGAGACTCTTGTTAGACCTGTTATTCTTTATGGATGTGAAGTCTAGGGTTGTAGTATCTCTCATGAATCCTAGAGAAAGATAGAAAAAATACAAAAGAATTTTGTAACCTATAATCTCAAAATTAAAGGAAATACACCCTATCCCATCCTCTTTGTAGAAACAAGCCTCTTCCCCATTGAGAGCATGGCTATGACTAGATACCTAATGTATAATAACAAGTTAAACAACATGGAATACAAGAGGCTACCTAAAATTGTTTCAAATCAAGTCATAACCACCATCGAATCAAGTGAGGATGGCATAAAGACACTTGGTATTGGCTAAACTATTGGGGAATCATGGAATAAACCATTTTACAGAATAAAGATACTATTAAAAAAACATCAAATCAAAATTTAAGGAAAAAATGTGGTGTGATAAAGAGTTAGAGGAAAAAAGAAAATTAAGGTATTATAAAGATGCAATCAACCCTAATCTAGAAGATCAAAATTATCTATCTATTTTGCCAAGTGTAATGAAAAAAGTAAGCATTGCTAAGATAAGAACAAATTCTCACAAGCTCCATAGTGAAACTAGGCGTTGGTCAATTCCTAAAATGCCTTGGTATGAAAGAGTGTGTCACCTTTGTGACACTAAGAAGGTTGAATATGAAAAACACTTTCTCTTAGATTTTCCAGCCTATACCCATATTAGATCTCATTTTTAAAATATTGATCACACTACCAACCTTCCTAACCTTTTAACTCAACAAAAGTATGGTGATCTTGGAAAGCTTCTCTTAATTCTCTTCGAGCACAGAAACTAAATTCTAAAGAATCACAAGTAATCACTTACCCTCTTAAGGTCCGATAGACCAATTATGTCTTAGTGTACGTTAACCATTATTAATAAATATTGATTTTTATTATAGTTTTATGCTTTTGTTTTATTTAATATTATGATATTATGTTTCATTCAATGAGATAAGATTATTTTGGATATTATGTTTACAAATATTGTTATTGTTCTATTTTTATTTTATATATATTTGTAATACATTATTAATAAATATTGATTTTTATTATAGTTTTATGTTTCTATTTTATTTAATATTATGATATTATGTTTCATTCAATGAGATAAGATTATTTTGGATATTATGTTTACAAATATTGTTATTATTCATGGAAGAGATATAATTATTTAATTTTAATTTTGATTCTAAATGTAAAAAAATAATTTTAATTCATTTTATATAGTTCTTCAATTTAGCTATTAAGTAAGACTTTGCAAAAATTTTGACTCAAATTCTCATTATACTTATTTTTCAGATCGCGCTAAGCTATACAGAAGTACTTTTTTAAAACAAGATCCATACATTGCTAGAAATCCATGAGAAAAGAGCTAGAGGCCAGGCTAGGTTTAAAGGTTATCATTCCACTTTGGACCACCTTGTTACATTTAGGATCATTGCAGAGGATTTTCATAATGATAAAATTGTTCTCCTTTGTTGTTTCATTGATTCTAGAAAAACTTTTGAGAATGTTCCCACGACTATGGAATAGGTTAAAAGATCTTAAAGTCCCCATTTCGAGTTAAGAATTGCTACAATAAGGCTATATGAGAAAGTTACTGCCAATTTTAGGAACACTGAGGGTTGGTTGGAAGAAATTAATGATAATATAGGAGTCAGGTAAGGTTTTCCCCTGTCCCCTACCCTTTTCAACATCTATATTAATAATTTAGAAGATAATCATCCTCCTTGTTTATGCTAATGATATTGTTCTGATGGAGAAGATTCCCTATGATCTAGGTAAACAACTGATAATCCTGAAACACTTCTTCTCTAGCATGGGAATGACTATGAACACTAAGAAAACAAAGGTTATGATAATTAAATAAAAAAGGATCACCTACAATACTCTTTTTTATGACAACAATAGCTTGGAGGAATTTCCTTCACACAAATATCTTGGAATCTATATCCATCACTAGTTCAATTAGAACTATAGCATTGAAAAAAGGATAAATTGAGGGTCAAGGTTATTATGGGCTTGAAAACAATTGTAAATCAACAGAACATTGTCTTTGGGATAGAAAAAAATCCTCTTTCACACTTTGGCCACTCTGGTGAGCTTTTATGGATGTTAAATTTGGGGTTGTCATATATCTAGAGAATCCTAGAGAAAGATAGAACATATCCAAAAGAATTTTATAATTTGATTTAAAATACCACCAACTTCAACCCACAATCACAGAGTTTTCAACACTGTCATAGTCAATATTTGGGCTGCTAATCTAGCCTCAAATTAACATGAACATGCACTCAATTTTTTCCTTTTTCTACCACGTTGAATTGCGATATGTTATAGATAACTCTGCGAGGAATTAACACTACACCATTACACCTCTATGCACATGCATCAAAAAACCATTTTGATGAAATCTATGGCATACAATTATGTGAGAAATTCAACAAACAATGCAGGTGTGTCACAGGTTACTCTACACGTGGAATCATGCAACAATACTAACGTGTCATGAGTATTTAAGGGTTTTTCCACTGTGCCAAATAGTGACTATTTGTTCCTGTGAGGAAAAATACTCAAAATATATTCTTCTAAAAAGAATTTTAGAACTTTCTAAAATTAAGTGTGCATGGTATTCCTGCAATCACATAAAATTGTCACTCTGCCAAGATAGCTTATACATAGAGTTTAACAATTCAAACACACAACGTTAAAAAATGAAAACACACAGTGTTACAACACCACACGCTCTACTCCTTTTTTTGTCAATGAAGGAGTAAATTTACATAGGAAATCACTTTCCTTCTTGGTCTCTTGGACCCTTGCGATCCACAGTTTCACATATTCAGTCTCATGGAGTCACTCTCTCCTATGCCTATGACAAAGAATTCAATATATCTCGATCTCTCAGAAAGCTTAGAAGAAAATGAGTCCCGAGTTATATTAACAAATTCCCAAATTAGAGATCTACTCATAATATTTAGCAACAGACTTAACACCTATGACAAACAACTTGATATATATCAAACAAACTCAATGGAAATTTCTTCTAGAGACATTTCATAATTATTACAGATACAATAAAATAAATTAGGGATTCAACTCCCTTGGTAAATGTATTTGATCCTTGAGATCAATTCTAGAAATTTTTGTCATATGCTCCCACATCATACTCATGGGGAAGAAAGCAACTATTCATCAGGTGTTCAAGGTCTACACCATACTTGGAAATTTCAGTTATTGTCATCCAAGTAGCATCCTTTGTTGGTCGACCTTTCCATTTGACTAAGTACTGGAAATATCCATTGTCTTTGGTTTTATTTAGTGGTTTCATATCTAATATTGTCTTGATATACTTTTGTCGTTCCCTGGGTAGTTTCTCTTTCCATCCTACGTTATGATTTCTATCAGTTATAGGTTCATTTGTTGAAACATCATATGCCTCCTTGAAGGGATACAAATATGAAACATCAAATATTGGAGAAATTCCAACACCATTTGGAAGTTGTATTTCATAGGAATTGGAAGAAAATTTCCTTATAATTTTACATGGTCCAATCTTCTTAATATTTAATTTGTTGTAAGTCCCTACAAGAAACCTCTATTTCCTCAAATATTCCATGACCAAGTAATCATCCTCAAAATCCATTGTTCTTCTTTTGATGTATTCTCTTTTCCTATACTTGTAGTTCCTCTCTTACAATTTCTTCTTGACCCTTTCCTACAACTCCTTAAGTCATACACTCCCTTAGGATGCATTCCATAAAAATTTTGGAATGGACTCCTCCTTGTGCTTCTATTTGGTGAGTCATTATATTCAAACTTAGCTTGAGAAAGACTATGATCCCACTTCCAAGGGTTCTCATTCACAAGGCTTCTCAAAATATTTTCTAGATTTTTATTTACTACCTCGGTCTTTTGATTAGTATGTGGATGATAGGTTGAGGTAAAACTGAGATTAGTGCCAATGTTTTTCCATAAGGTTCTCTAAAAGTGTCCCACAAATCTAGTGTCTCTGTCATAAAATATACTTTTTGGTAAACCATGCAACCTTACAACATATTTAAAGGAAAATTTTGCAACATATATTGAATCATTAAATCTCTATATTCTTGGCAATCCCAACATAAACTACATACTCACTACATCCCATGGCATGCTTGGAATGGGTAGTGACCTATACAACCTTATATTCTGACTTCTCCCTATAGAATGATGACAAATTTTACACTTCTCCACAAACTTCTTCACATGATTTTGCATACCTAGCCAATGATAAAAACAGTTACATGAGCAAAGGTTCTATCTTATTCAAAATTTTGTGACGGTCCTCCACGTGTTTTTCTTTGATCACATTTTTATTAGATAAGTCTCCATCTCCATTGGAAAAAACAAATCATTTTAAAAAAGAAGGCCAATCATCTCAACTTACTTAATTGAGAATTAAAAGAGTTTTAAGGGCCCATACGCCCACATGCATGAAATTATAGGATAGTTTTCAAATTCTTAGAGTAAGTCACCTAGCGATTTTAAATAATTTATAAGGGCCCACACATGCCCACATGCTCACAATCTAGGACTAGTCTCAAGTTTTCTAGATTACAAAACACCTTAGGAAGATAAAGGGTCCAAGTAAGGATTATCATATCCACCATGACAACTTATGATTTCCTTTTGTTTGCAAGGGTTATTTT
>SNQJ01S0155380.1:12185-22451 GCA_010110895.2 Picea sitchensis
CCCCTCTAAAATCAAAACTGATATATTTTATATCGTCTCAGTTCACCTCTACCAAGAGTGTGATTTGGCCATTTCATTTATAGCTTTTCATCCAAGCAGTATTCTATCAGATTGTGCATGTATCCTCCTGTCAGACGCAAATTCAGCTCGGCATGGGCCTATAGGAAAACTTCATCCACCGCGGTACCTTGGGATGACAACTCTGTTTTCCATGGCCGGCTCCCCCATACTTTCTAATTACTGAGTGAGTCGAGGTTTCAACCACCAGTCCTTTATTTTATTAACTGAACCCTCGAGATCAGGACAAGGCTTAGTGCCTAGGGGGAAGCCACGTGTTGCTCTCAGATTGGATGCTATATGAGCATGTGATTGCGAGTACATCAAAATCGGTTTGAACTCACATCACTTTTGGGCCCGCAATACACTTCCTTCTGCCATATATCCCTTTCTCAATACCATGGTTCTGATTTAGCCCACCCTCAAAATTTTAAAGCTCGAGCACCTTCCAACCCCACAATGGAGCGTGACCATTGATCTTGCGATATGGGACGGGGCCCTTTGATCAACGACTCAGCTCTGGTGCTTTTATATCGACGAATCGGATCTACTTCTTCTCAAATCAATGGTGGCGATTTTCTTCGTGATTCAAGCTTTAGAGTTTTCAATTCTCAAACTTCATTTTCCTCTAAGGAAATCCTTTGGAGCCAAGGATCCGACAACGCGTGGATTCAATAGATCAATGGTTGAGATCCTTTCATTTCTCCTAACTTCGAAGAAATCAAATCTCAAACCTCCTCTGACTTCAGTGCTTTTACCCGGAGTCAGCGATATAATGATGTGTGGCTTCCATAGATCAACGACCGAGATCCTTTCATGTCTCTAGACTTTAGAGAAATCAAATCTCAAACCTCCTCTACCCTCAGTTCTTTTACCCAGAGCTATGGATCTAGTGATGCATGGCCTCCTGAGATCGACGATCGAAATGCTTTCAAGAAAATCCTCTCAAGCGATGGATCAGATGACACGTGGCCCCCCGCAGATCGATAGTCCAGATTCACTTTGGGATTTCGACACTTATGGATTCAGGATTTTCAAATGTGAAACATGAAAAATCTCTTGGAGGAAAATTTTTGAAGTGACGTGGTGGCCTAACGTCATACGATGTCATGATTGTTGATGTTTCATGAAAAAAAGGGTGACATGTGTCACGACCAAATGACCCGGAATGAGTGCCACGTGTCATGATTGGTGAGTGTGCCACATGCTTCGACACTTTGGGCTTCGTCTCTTTGAGACTTCGGCACTTCCGCCATTCGATGCTTTAGGACTACGAGACTTCGGCTATTCGGCGCTTTGGGACTTCAGGACTTCGGCCATTCGGCGCTTCAGTTTTCATCCCCTTGGCGCTTCGGGACTTCGACACTTCAGCAACTTCAATGCTTCAAGACTTCGGCACTTCGGCGACTTCCGCACTTCGGCGCTTCGGCAGTTTTCAATGCTTAACTCCCACAATCCTCTGAAGCGTCGAATTTTGAAGTGAGGGATATGCTTCCACATGTCCCCTTGGCTTGGATGGCTCAGATTAATTCAAGAGTTCGGGCTTCAGCTCTTCGAGAACTTTGTGCACTTCTCATTTTAAATCTCTCGAAGCCCATTTCCACGAAACCTCGGATCAGTTGTCGCATGTCTCCCTCAAGATCTACGGCTTATCATCGTTTCGGGTTTCGGGGCTTTCGGAATTTTTCTCTGGCAGTATACTTCATGCAATTTTTGAGTTTTGAATGCATGTGAGCCATTGATATGAACTTCTCCTGGAATATCTGCCACTAAAATATTAAACCTTCTTGTTGCTTGTGTTTCAAGCCCGAAATAGACTGCTTTGAGTGTTGCACTTCGACACTTCATGTGTAGACCACAAATACGAATGACCTACTTCCCTTGAAAACTATATGTGATAACATTTGGCTCCACAGGAGATGGAATGCTCCCTGTGAGCTGCTAAGAATGTGCAGTTCCAGTGCCTTAGCTATTGGGATATGGAGTCTAGCTCAAAACTTTCGTTGGAGAAAGTAGGAAAATATGTACACTACTCTACTAAAAAATGAAAATGAACACATGGGCTCCAGAAGGATCTTATTTATGTACAATCCTAGGCTAACTTATTTTTACAACGTGCTAGGTGAAAGAAAACTTCCACCATAGCCACCCAAACTGTGTGGTAATATGATTTTTTTCTTCACTGCAAATGATCCACAAAAGTTAAAGGAAGTATGAAAGCATAAATAAAACATGTCTTGGAGCACTGACAATACCCCCAAATGATGATAAGACGAATAATTTTGCAGGCTCCAATGCTTTTGGAAAACACATCTCCATATATAACCCCACAGGGTCACAAAATTTATAATGAGGAAAGCTCAACTGGTAAGAAATTACCTCTTGTCCTTCATTGTTTCTCACCCGTCGTTTGATGTTCTCAGAGTGTACAGGTGGGTGGAGAACTGATGCAAGTTGGCTAATCCCAGGTGATATCTACTCATTTACAGGCTCTGGAAAGGAGATAAACTACACATTTATCTCTTCCATTTCTCATTCATAAGAAGGGTTGCCCAAAACATTTGTTTCAAGGACCGACACATCCTCTGCATTTCCTTCATAAGAGAAACAAGCAAAATCTTCCTTCAATTCGGAAAAGCTAGGAAAAAACATAGAGGAATATTCCCCATCTTTGGTCACTAGCTTATCATCTATCTCAACTTTGTACTCAGGAGAAATACATACTATAGAATACACCTGATCTTCGACATTGGAATATTCATAAGAGACATGTTGATCTTCATGAACACTTAAAACAACAAATACATCTGATATGATGCCAAACATTTCTATGTTATTTCTATCATAATGAATATCATTAAACACCTCATGATCTTCATGGAAAATGCTTTCTTTCACAATAAATGCTTCATCACAAATCTGGTCTTTGTGACAGGTTTAATCTTTATAAAGCAAAGAAAACTCATCACAACATTTTTCATAAAGATACTCAGCTAAGAAAAAATCTTTACAAAACAAATTGAAAGATGCATGAAAACCTGTCAAAGAGATGATGCTTGCAATGGGAAGAGATCGACACCAATCATGAGCAATCGCCTTTAATGAATACTTGAAAATCTTAATCTAAACATCTTCATGCATGATATGAAGATGATGAATAAATTCATGAAAGTCTAGCAAATGCTCAGCTGGTACTTCCCACTCTTTTCCTCAGAATTTAGGAAGGCTTCCTTCCCATTCATCTCTATCAGGCAGTGGATTAGGGAAACCAACTATTTTCAAAAAATCTTAGAAGGCAAACCTCTGAGCTAAAATATTTTCCATTTCAAAATAGTGCAGTCACCATGGTGAAAGATGAGCCGTCAGAATAATGTGTCCAGTATTAGTTCACCATCTAAAACTGGATCTATGAAATATCATTCTTCTCATTGAGCTTTTCAATCTTTGACAGCAGCTAAAAGCCTTCACGAGAAAGATTTCCTTTCTTGGTAATCTTCTCTGGGTCAGCTTCAGGTGTTGCTAGAGGCAACTGTGGATTATACCTCGTGTGTCTACCTCTTGGAGCCACAACTGAAACAATGGAGTCGCCAGGTGCAAGTTGCAATCTTCAAGTTATTGATATCTGATGCACCTTCAGAATTAGAATTTCTTTGTCTTTCTATCCCAGGGAAATGTCTTCAATTCGTTCCCCGACAACGGCGCCATGAATGTTAGCACCGAGAGTCACCCTCATATTGCGAGAGGATAAGCCCAGTACCCATGAAAAATTTTGTGGATTAAAAGGGTGTGAGTGGGTGAGTCAGTGAGACTTTAAAGAAAGGAAAGAGAACGAAGATCATTGTAGATTAGTGATAGGTCATTGGGTTATGGAGTCATAAATAGTCTGCTGAATGAAGGCATTTAAGCTCCCTATCAGACAAAAGGATTTAAGTGGTGATGGGAAAGAGAAAGATAAAAAGTGTCTGAATGATAAACCATAAAAAATGGGCAAGATGACCACAAATCCTCCACCGCCTCAGGAATCTAGAAATCAAAGGGTTTACAATGATCCATACAAGAAGAAAAACAAAGAACTTTTGTTGAACCATGAAAGATGGGCATGATGGCAACAGATCCTCCATCGCCTCAGGGATCCATAAGTCAGAGAGATTACATCCATACAAGAAGAGAAATAGAAAATGTATGTTGAACCATGAAATATGGGCATGATGACAACAGATCCTCCATCATCTTAGGAATCCATAAATCAGAGAGATTACACCCAAACAAGAAAGAGAAACAGAAACGTCCATTGAACTATGAAATATGGACATGATGGCAACAGATCCTCCATCGCCTGAGGGATCAATAAATCATAGAGATTACATCCAGACAAGAATGAAAATAGGATATGAAAACTAATAAGACAGTCTGATATAACAACTTGAAGGAATATTCATTAACATAACAATTTACAATCCAAGCCCTCAGGCTTACAACAAAAATAGAGTCATAACAACTTTCAAAGATTTCCCCGGTCTAGGAAAAACTCCCCCCCCCTTTAAAATCTAAACTGATCTATTTTATATCGGCTCAATTGACCTTTGCCAGGAGTGTGATCTGGCCATTTCATTCATAGCTTTTCATCTGAGCATTCTTTTGTCAAACTGTGCATGTATCCTCCTATCAGATGCAAATTCAGCTTGGCATGGGCCTGTAGGAAAACTTTGTCTAGCGCAGTACCTTGGGCTGACAAATTTGTTTTCCATGGCCAACTCCCCCATACTTTCTAATTACTGAGTGAGTCAAGGTTTCAACCACCAGTCCTTTATTTTATTAACTGAACCCTCAAGATCGGGACGAGGCTTAGTGCCTAAAGGGTGGCCATGTGCTACTCTCGGATTAGACGCTATATGAGCATGCGATTGTGGGGCCATCAAAAGCATTTTGAACTCACACCTCTTTTGGTCCCACAATCCACCACCTTCTGCCATGTATCCCTTTCTTAATACCATGGTTCTGATTGTGGCCCACCCTCAAAATTTTAAAGCTCAAGCACCTTCCGACCCCGCAATGGAGCGTGACCACTAATCTTGCAATCTGGGATGGGTCCCTTTGATCAACGACTCAACTCTAGTGCTTTTAGATCAACGGATCGGATCTACTTCTTCTCAAATCGATAGCTGTGATTTGCTTCGTGATTCGGGCTTTGGAGTTTTCAATTCTCCAACTTCATTTTCTTTTAAGCAAATCCTTTGGAGCTAAGGATCTGACGACGCATGGATTCCATAGATCAATGGCCAAGATCCTTTCAGGTCTCTGAACTTCAGAGAAATCAAATCTCAAACCTCCTCTGCCTTCAGTGATTTTACCCAGATCTGGCGATCTAATGACGCATGGATTCCATAGATCAACGACCGAGATCCTTTCGGGTCTCTGGACTTCAGAGAAATCAAATATCAAATATCCTCCACCTTCAGTGCTTTTACCCAGAGCTATGGATCTAGTGACATGTAGCCTTCTGTGATCGACAACCGAGATGCTTTCAAGAAAATCCTCCGAAGGGATGGATCAGATGATGCATGGCCCCCCATAGATTGATGGTCCAGATTCACTTCGGGCTTTCAGCACTTCTGGCTTCGGGATTTCAAATGTGAAACATGAAAAATCTCCCTGAGGAAAATCGTTGAAGTGACATGGTGGCTTGACGTCATACGATGTCACGACTACTGATGTGTCATGAAAAAAAGGGTGACATGTGTCATGACCAAATGACCTGGAATGAGCACCACGTGCCATGACTGGTGAGTGTGCCACGTGCTTAGACACTTCGGGCTTCGCCTCTTTGGGACTTCAGAACTTCATCCATTCGTCGCTTTGGGACTTTGGGACTTCGGCTATTCAATTATTCGGTGCTTTGGTGCTTCGGGCTTAGGCCCCTTGGCACTTCGGCACTTCAACACTTCAGCGGCTTCGACACTTCGGCACTTCGACGCTTCGACGGCTTCAGCACTTCGGTGCTTCGACACTTTTCAATGCTTAACTCCCACAATCCTTCGGAGTACCAACTTCTGAAGTGAGGGATCTGCTTCCACATGTCCCCTTGGCTTGGATGGATCAGATTAATTCGAGAGTTCAGGCTTCAACTCTTTGGGAACTTTGTGCACTTCTCATTTCAAATCTCCCAAAGCCCATTTCCACGAACCCTCGGATTGGTTGTCGCCTGTCCCCCTCAAGATCTACGGCTTATCATCATTTTCGGTTTCAAGGCTTTCAGAATTTTTCTCTGGCACTATACTTCGCACAATTTTGGAGTTCTGAATGCCCATTAGCCATTGATCTGAACTGCTCCTGGAATCTCTGCCGCTGAAAGATTAAACCCGCCTGTTACTTGTGTTTCAAGCCCAAAATAGACTACTTTGAGTGTTGCGCTTCGACGCTTCTTGTGCAGACCACGAACGCAGACGAATTGTTTCCCTTGACAACGATATGTGATAACAGTACCAATCATCTCACTATCCTATATGTACAATTAAAAAGGGATCTGGATAAGGGACATTACAATCACCTCCCCTTATTTATGCACTGTCCTCAGTGCATCTTATACACATGTACATACAAAATTTTCAGTCATCATAAAAACATATGAGGATACTCTGTTCACATAGCATCCTCGTGCTCCCAGGTTGCATCCTTAGGACCATACTAGGTCCATTGGACCTTTACCAGCTCCATGGCTCTATTTTGAAGTTGCTTGATTTTATGGTCCAATATGAAAACTGGTCTCTCTTGGAATCCTCCTTCTAGCTACACTTGAATCACTTTCCAATCAATGACATGATTAGCATCAGGTACATACTTCTTAAGTGATGGCACATGGAAAACATTATGAATACACAAGGACGTAGGAAATGCAAGGATATAAGTGACATGACCAATCCTTTCAAGGATTTCAAATGGCCCACATTAGTGCATTGGTAACTTATAACACTTTCCCAACTTCAGGGAACTGCGCCTGGCCTTCACTTTCAGAAACACGTGATCACACACTCCAAATTATTTGTGGGTTTTTCCTTTATCTGCGCAAATTTTCTTCCTATCCTAGGGAACTTTTAAATTATGCTTTATCTTTACCATTTTCTCCTCCATTCCCTGGAGTAGATGTGGCCCAACTACTGCGTGGTCTGTTGGGTTGTCCCAAATCATAGGCATGCTGCACTTTCTTCCATAAAGTGATTCTAATGGGCTCATCTTTAAAGATGTCTGATACCCATTGTTGTAAGAAAACTCTACCAAATGAAGTTAGTCTTCCCATTTTGATGGCTTATCCATCACATATATCCTCAAGATATCTTCAAACAACCAATTTATTCTCTCAGTCTGACCATTTGTCTCAGGGTGATATGTTGTGCTGAAATTCAGATTTGTTCCAAATCCTTTAAATAACCCTTTCCAAAATTTTGAGGTGAAATTGGAATCTCTGTTAGACACAATTGTCTTAGGAACATTATGCAACTTGGGAACTCCGCACATGTATATCTCAGCAATGTCGATTTCCTTGTGTGTTGACTTCACGAGGATAAAATGGGAAGCTTTAGTAAGATTTTCCACCACCACCATAATAGAATCATGTTGCTTATCATTCCTAGGAAACTTAGTTATGAATTCCATGGTTACAACTTCCCACTTCCATTCAGGAATGGGAAATTCCTGCAACAGACTAGCTGGATGTCTATGCTCATCTTTGACCTTCTGATATTTGAGACATCTCACAATGAAATTCACAACTTCCTTTTTCATACCTAGCCAAAAGTATTGCTTCTTGAATGTGACAATGGTCTTCTCGTAACTTGGATGTCCAAAATAAGGAACCTTGTGCATCTCTGACAAAATCGAGTTCTTCAACTCTTGATCATTCAACACATAGAATCTACGTCTATACATGAGGATCCAATCCTCTCTTAACTCATAACCTTCCAACTTTGGTTGTGACATACCTTGTTGTAAAGTCATGTTTATAGCCATATAGCACAGATCTGATTTGGAAACATCCAAAATCTTGTCATGCAAATATGTATGGTACATGTTAATGGTTCTAGAATGCATCTCATGCATCCTCCTACTAAGTGTGTCAACCACCTTGTTCTGTTTTCCTCTGATATGATTTATGTCGAAGTCATACCCACTGAGGAATTATAACCACCTGCTTTGTCTGACATTCAAACTTGGTTGTCCAAAAAAATACTTCAAAACACAATGGTCTATTATCAACTCAAATATTTTACCCATGAGATAATGTTGCCACATCTTCAAAGCATGCACTATGGCTGCCAATTCCAATTCATGCATAGCAGAGAGTATTTCATTCTCTTTCAACTTCCTTGACTCATAGCATACCACATGTCCATTCTAACTTAGGACTCCATCGAGTCCTTCCTTGCATGCATATGTGCACACAACGAAGTCTACATCTAGATCCTCAATTCTCAACATTGGCGCACTTGATAACAAGTTCTTCAAGTGTTGAAAACTCCTTGTGCAATCTGGAGTCCATTCAAATCACTCACCTTTCTTCTGCGGGGATGTGATTGGATGTGAAATATATGAGAATCCTTCAATAAACCTTATGTAGTACCCTTTTAGTCCCATAAAGGATCTCACTTCTGTGACATTTCTTGGTGTTGGCTATTCTTCAATGGCTTTTATCTTCGTTGAGTCCACAACTATTCCTTTCTAATATGACCCAAATAGTGAATCTGTCGTTAATAAAATGAAACATTGATCATATTTGCATAAAGTTGATGCTCCCTCAACACCTGTAACACCATCCTCAAGTGTTGTTCGTTCTCTTCCTTAAAATTTGAGTAAATAAGAATGTCACCCAAAAACACAATGAAAAAGGTATCTAAGTAACTTATGAAAATCCATTCATTAAACACATGAAGACAACTAGCACATTCATCAACCCAAATGGCACCACTGTAAACTCGTAATGACCACACCTTGTTTTGAAATAAGTCTTACTGATGTCTTCTTCTTTTAGTCTCACTTGATGATAACTATATCTGAGATTTATCTTAGAAAATATCCACATGCCTCTTAGTTGATCAAACATGGGATCTATCCTTGGAAAAGGATACTTTTTTCTTCATTGTTACTTTGTTCAACTACCTGAAGTCGATACGAAGTCTCATAGTACCATCCTTCTTATTTACGAACAAAACTGGTGCACCCCAAGGTGACACACTCGAGCATATATACCCCTTCTTCAGAGGCTCTTCAAGTTGCACCTACAACTTCTTCAGTTCTAGCATAATCATCCTGTAAGGAGTCTTGGATACAGTTGTTGCTTCCAGCATCAAATTAATAGAGAATTCAATATCTCTTTTCGAAGGCAATCCCAATATCTCTTTAAAGACATCCTCAAATTCTTTCAGCACTACACAATATTCCACACTTGTCACATTATCCTTAGGTGCCTCTTCTATGTGCGTTGTGAATATTTTGCACCCCTTCCTGTAGATTTTATTCAACTGTGAAGCTAAAACTTCTCGGATAGTCACAACTCTTGGAATTCCTTGAACTGACCTCAAATTTCTTTTTTCATCCAAGCAAGTAGTTTCCTTATTGTAACAATCCAGGATAACATGGTTCTAATCCAACCAATCCATACCAATGAGGAAATCATATGAGCCCAAAGGTATAATATTCAAATTAGCCTTTGTGTGTGGTCCATTCATCTCCAATGTGTTAAATTTGGCAGCATCGACAATCATTCTCCAATGAGAGGCCATATGGGCCACCCTAAGGATAGCCAGGGAGATTTGGAGAATCAACCAGTCTTGTGAGGTATTGATAAAATCCAGGGGGAACGTACAACCTCTGTGAGTCAAACCAAAAGTCAGGACGAACGAGATGCTATGTGAGTCTAATGAAAAAGTCGAGGGGAACATACAACCTCTGTGATCATATACAGTCTAGTGCAAAAGTCAGGGGGAACGTACAACCTCTATGAGCATAGACAGACTAGTGCAAAATTCAGGGGGAACATACAACCTCTGTGAGCCTAGTCAAACCTTGTGATCCATGAGAAATAGTCAAGGCATCTAGCAAAAGTTAGGTTGAATATAAAATTCCTATGAGCTAGAAACAAACGATATTCCTAATATTACAAATGATATAAATGTATTGATCTAGTGCGTTGGCATGTGTAACATTATCCACCATGAA
>SNQJ01S0155380.1:22461-41606 GCA_010110895.2 Picea sitchensis
AAATGATATAAATGTATTGATCTAGTGCATTGGCACGTGTAACATTATCCACCATGAAGATAATTTTGAATTACCTTGTAAAGAGTCGAGTTGTAACTAAATTCTCAAGTCTAGTTCTATTTTAGAACTAAAAGTGTAATGCTGAGTTGTAACTGAAGTCTTAATTTTAGTTCTATTTTAGAACTAAAGTGTAATGTTGATTTGCAACTGAAGTCTTAAGTCTAGTTCTATTTTGGAACTAAAGTGTAATGTTGAGTTGCAACTGAAGTCTTAAGTCTAGTTCTATTTTAGAACTAAGTGCAATGTTGAGTTGCAACTAAAGTCTTAAGTCTAGTTCTATTTTTGAACTAAAGTGTAATGTTGAGTTGTAACTAGTCTCAAGTCTAGTTCTAAGTTCGAACTAAAGCATACCAGTCTCAAGTCTAGTTCTATTTTTGAACTAAAGTGTAATGTTGAGTTGTAACCAGTCTCAAGTCTAGTTCTAAGTTCGAACTAAGTATGAAGTTGAGTTATGATTAACTCATGCAAATAGGTTACTATTTTGAGTCTCTCCTCTTCTCCTCTTCAGACTATATAAGCAGAGGTCGAACCCTCTCTTCAACACTGTTTTGATATGCAGGTTAAGAGTGAAGCAATAGAGGCAGGCACATCAGTGATAAAGAGGCAGCATACCAAAGCAGCATATCAGTGTCATATATCAACAATAGAGGCAACATATCAGAGGTGTATTTTAGCAAGGTATTTTAGGTCTTTGTCAGGTCAGAGTCATCTTGGCAAGCTCTTTAAGAGCAGAACATTCATGGTGGATATTTGTAAGTGATCTTACATTATTAATGCAATAAAGGAATATTGTTTGCTGGGGGTTTTCTCCCTGTACAGGGTTTCCCCAGGGTATATGTGTTGTTGATGTGCATGCTTAGTTATCTACAAAGTTATTGCTATTCGATTATGATTTGGTATTGTTGAAGTGTATTAAGTTGGAATTAAAGTGTTGAAGAAAATAAAAGAATTAATCTGCATAAGAAATCAATCTCATAATTTAACATGTTATCAGAGCTTAGGGTGTGTTAAGCATGTTGAAGTGCAGCAGTAGGTACACATAGATCAAAGAGAGCTTGATTAATTTTCCAGTGTGAGGTCCATGGCATCCTCCATTTTAGTCAGGGTCGAGGATAGGCTCGAAGGAGCTGCCAACTTCAATGTGTGGAAGCTATGGATAACAAATATCTTGCAGGAGCATGATCTTGAGAAGTATGTGACCACAGTGGTGGAGGAACCCGCGAATAATGCATGAAGAGAGATCTTCAAGAAGAGTCAAGCAAAGTCCAAGCGAATCATCTTTGACTCATTCAAAGAAAGTATAATGCATGCAATGACTTAGTTAATGACTACCAAGGATTGTATGGATACCTTGGTGAATCTGTATGAGAAACGGGATCCAAGTTAGAAGAGGACACTTAAGCACAAGCTTAAGTATTTGTAGATGGAGAAAGATGAATCAATGGCATCTTTCTATTCTAGGATAGCCCAGATCAGAGATCATCTCTTGGTCATAGGGGTGATAGTAGACAATGATGATTTAGTGCATGGCATTTTTTATAGTCTTCCTTCTTCATAAGTGCTATAGCGAGAAAACCCCTCTACGAAATACACCAGGGTTCTAAAGTGCAAGCAGAGCTAACCATCTAAATTCTCCTACTTTTTAACAATTATCCCGTCATTACCCCACAATCATACATAAAAGACAAAGTGTAGGGATCTAGTAGGCATACCTTAAACTCCACATCCAGTGTCGATCCCTTTGCACTTTGTTGCTTCTTGACTACAGATCTCCTCCCAAGGCCAACCTACATTCACCAAAAGACAAACAAGAAACTACAAGCATGCATTCTATATAAGGATTAGTGGGTTAGACATCATAACAAAATGTAAACAAATCAGAAATATTTAAGACATCATTTGGCGGGACAGAAAAAGTATTTCTTTATATTAATCTCACAATATTTGTTTACAATATGAGATTGGCAACTGCTCCTTGAACTCGGTCCTGGGATCCTCTTCACCATGCACCAAGTGCTTCCATGTCTTCCTCTCCTATTCAATTCTCTCTAGGGAAATGACAAGGGTTTGCAACGGAGGAAGAAGGAATTCTGGCTCAAACTCACAATGTGATTGCAAAATATTGGGGTAAAGGGGGAATACTAAAATGGGTAGATTTTCTATGCTCTCGTGCTTCTTTCTGGAATGGGACCCCAACCCCTTCTTTTATAGGCCAAAATAGATAGTAACGGTTGGGGTGCCTGGCTATGGGCAGTCAACTGGTTAGGTAATGACCCGAAAACCCATATCCCTTTGTAATTTTCATTTTTCGCTCTTTTTTGTGAGTGTACACGGTCTGTAGTGGTGAAGAAAGCGTGTGTACGTGGACAGTAGTGGTGTAGGGAGAATACACCTTCAAAACAATGGTTTTTAAAAGAGTTGTTCAGTGATGGCTTGACAAAGATAGCAAGTAAGATGGCTTGATGCTAGGTATGCATGTCTGGTGCAATTTAGGGTTATAACAGATGCCCCCTAATGTGTGAGGTCAAAAGAGCATCTGATGGCCAAAATACATTACAAATATTCACGAACATACGAAGCAAGTGATCCTAGGGACTAGAGTTCAGGAGGTTCCATCTACAAAATAACAATTTGTCTCACTGAGGTGGGCATACCCATGCTCGAGATGAAAATAAAATCATGGCTGCCAATCAAATACACTGCAGATCTAAGTCAAATAACTATATAAAGTGTAGCCGTGAGCAGTGCATAGCAGATCTACATATCAAAATCAAAATATATACATGTATAGTATCCATCTTCAAGAAGCCAATGATGCCTGATGGTTGGAGATGAGGTCTTTAGAGCTTGAGAAACAACTTCAAAATATTCAAAACTTGGGTAGGAGTGTAATATCAGTGTACGACTTCACTACCCAGAGGTCTTCAATGGATCGTCGGGAACAGACAAGAGGATCTTGGTGATCAGGCAGAGAACTTCATTGATTTTGAGAAAGGAATTGATTGGACTTTCAAGGTGGTCGGGCATGAGGACAAGAGACAAACTGTAGAAGGGCCGACTCAAGTTTAGTAAAACTTCCCTTGGATGAAAGCACAACAAAAGATGAGACTCAGGCAGCATGGCATTGACATAAGTTCACGATGGAGGAGGTAATGCAAACTCTCCATATGTTTGGAAGGATAACCAAACGGAGGAGGACACAACTCTATGTAGCGAGAACAACTTCCTAAGGTCATATTGAATCCTAGATCTTGATGAACAAACAGAAGTATGTGATTTGTCCCAGGGAAACTCAATGTGTTGTCAACAAAAAGAAAATAATTTTCCCTTCCTCTTTTTGGGGTATATTTGATTTTTTTGTCTTTTTCAATAATTTTGGGAAGCTTGAAAAAGAATAAAAGAATGCTACATTACAAAGGAGGAATGAGTGTCGCATACATACTAGTTCCAAGTGCAAGGAACATACTGATGCTCAAAGCAAGGGGACATATGCAAGAAAAGGACACTTGGGAAAAATCCTACATGGGTTAAAGTGTTAATATGCAGAGGCAAAGTGCTACAAGGCTTGCATATAAGGCATGTTTCAGATGGTTCAGTTGAGAGCAACATGGAGCTGGCATAAAGCCAAAGACACAGGAATGCAAATGTGATTAATAAGACACAAAGATAACATCCTTTGATGTAATTTTAACGAGCCCAGAGAAGGTAAGCTTGACGATTTTTCATTTTTAGAGAGTCTAAAAAAGCGTAAAAGAAGACTCTAGTGGGGTACCGTTTTCAAAGGTAGTCTATTCAGCTTGAAAAAGGGGTAAAATAGCACCAAAAAGACGTCTATTCAAAACCATTTTAATGAGTGTGACAAAGACAAGATCACTCAACAATCTTTTCATATTTAAGGAGTCTAAAAAGAGCTTAACTATGGACTCCATAAAGGATGTTCTTCTGGACCAGTTTAACCAGTGTGAAGAAACAAAGTCACTCAGAAATCTTTTCAATTTTAGGAAGTCTGAAAAGAGCTTAACTATGGACTTCGTGGGGGTTCCTTTTTCGTAAATTTAGTCCCTCGGGCCTGAAAAAGGGTTAAAATTATACCTGAGAATACTCTTCTAGAGAACCAAAGTTCCTAGAGTATACCTTTGTTCGTACATTTGACCATTCAGACTGAAAAATGGGTAAACTACCGCCAGACAAACGTGCCTTCGAATTTTAGTCTGGCGAGCGTGAAGGGAAACAAGATCACTTGGAAATATTTTCATGTTTAGAGGGTCTGAAAAGGGCTTAAAAGAAGACCCATTTTTGTTTGGGAGTCTTGAGGGTGAGGTCAAAAGCGATGATGAATCATGCAAGTGAGTCTCAAATTTGTAATCAGGAAAAACTAAAAAGGACTTTCGAGCTTATAATCATTAGCGACGACATGAACACCAAAATGTAACCAGGATCTACCTAGGGCATCCATGTGAAGGTAGGCTCTACCACTAAATTACGACACTTCTAAAGAAACAATGAGGGTTTCGTGTCGCAATTCGGTGGGATCGATCCTATGGCAAAGCGAAAAAGACAACGGGGTGCAACAAGTGGAGGTGGAATATTATCTTACATGCACAAAGTTGGAAAAATGACTTTTTACCAAAAGACCTTTAAAAATGACCCAACTCTCAAAAAATTTCCCAATACCCAAAGTAACACATATTGTAACATCACACAAGAAACTCAAGAACCATGCTAAACGATTTTCAAGCTAGAAAAAATGACAAAAGGGTCCAAAAAATGACAAAAAGGGGCCAAAAAGTCTATAAATAGAAGTTGGCAGCTCATTATCACCATTGTAAATTGAGAATTGACCAAAAAATTCAAAAACACCCCTTTTCCAAAAGAGTTGATTCCAAGAGCTTCAGTGGAAAAAACGAACTTCTGCTTGGACCAAGTAAGTACATACTAGCCCCTCCTGCATTTCAATTCTTCCTTTTTGCAATTGTTTTTTGTTTTTTTAGGGGGCGCTGACCTTTAAAGAGGTCGGCCCTACGTGTACGTGGTTTTTCCAGCACAACCCACATGTGCACGCGGGAAGAAGATAATTTTCCCGTGTACACACACAATTGTCGCTAAGGCATCCCACGTACACTCTCCAATAAGTGGAAAAATTAAAAAGCAAGATTTAAGTCCCCATGACTTTGTCATTTTGCAGGATGTATGTTCATTGGAGAGAGAGGGAACATGAGGACATTGATTTTTTGGTCTCAGAAGACCTTGTTGCTGTCGCTATTTTATCAAAATGTGGGTTGTTAAAATTCTTCCAATGTCCGTTTATGAGGGCACAACCCAGGTTGTTGAATGCTTTGATAGATTACTGGCATCCTGACGTTGAGGCATTTATGCTCGAGGGGAAGTCGTTGAATCCAATGATTGAAGACATTTACTTCTTGATTGGTCTCTTGAGGAGAGGGGATCCAGTCAACTTACATACTTTTCCCCCTGGGCCTCACAACATTGAGGAGTTGATTGGACTCCTTTGCGAGCTGGGTACTTAGAAAATAGGTTCTCAGGTGCCTATACACAAGATCAGCAACCTATCACTGAAAGTGATAGTTCTACTCATTGGGTGGATCACTGGATATGCCTCTTTGCATCAGGCCTCCCGAGCGCACATGCATTGTGCAGTGCAGTACTTAAATACACGGATTTTTGACTGGAGTACAACCATGCTAGATTGCATGAAGAGACTTCTAACAGAGTGTCGGATACGGGAACATCGAAACTTTAGGTTTGGGACTGTTTTATGTTCCTTTTTCTTCGAGAGGGTACCCAGTCTCAGTCTTCAAGAGACGATACAAGGGAACATGGCCTCTCTCCCGGCGCTATGCAAATGGGCAGCACTGTTGCCGCGATAGGGGGGAGGGAGGACCATTGAGGCCTTCGATGATAAATTTTTTGATTGGTGGTCTCGGTAGATTCTAGCTATAGAGGATTACTCTTATGCTGGGATCAACTTCTCCAGGGATCCTAATATGCCCGTACCTCCCGGAGTAGAGCGAGGAGAGCTAGGTATGTTTGTTTTTCAAATTTATTTAATTTTTATTTCTTTTTTTATATATATCATTTTTTTTTGTATACCAGAGTATCTGACACGTAGGTATCTGTTATGTACAAATGTGGGACCAGTGTGTTCAGCAGACTTCTCGAGGACTAGGCGGCGTCCTCGACCAGAGGCAGGACCAGCCATAGTCGTCGGACCAGCAACAACAACAGGGGGGCCTCCAACTAGAGAGGCTGAGGGAGTATTGAGACGGGTGGAGTGGAACCTCACCGCGCTCACTCGTACAATCCCTATGGAGGAGATCAAGGATCTCCCACCCTCGATGCAACCTAACGTATTTGGGGTGCCACGGACCTCGGTCCAACTCTTCCGGCATTTGGCAAATGCAATAGTTCACTATGGCAGGGCCAACAAGCCCCACCCTTGTCTAGGGTAGACTACTTACGTGTCGAGGGCACCTTTTGTATATTTTTGAGGGCATAAGCCCCGTGACTCTTACTGGACATATTTTTGAGGCGCTTGCGCCCACCCTTGTACTCTGATATTTTTGATATATATATGCATATTTACATCTTTTTATGCCTTATGGATTACATCTATTTTACAAATGTATTTACATGTGTGTGTGTGTGTGATTTTTCTTACATGTGTGCAATGTCTCAATCTAATACATGATTAGCTAGAGTATCTATGATTTGATTCAATCTCCTAGGAACATGGATATATGTAATGTAATCAAAGATTCATTCTAAGAGACGTACCCTAAGGAACCGTCGGTGTAGAGTAGGATTGTAAACGTGGTAAACCCCATTTAATTGGGACACAACCAGCTGAGCATCTAAGTAGACCCGGAGGTGAGAGATACCATGCGATAAAGCGTCACAAAGCAACTCTAAGACTGCATTGTATTTAGCGACATTGTTTGTGGCGTCACCTAAACAGATACCTCCTAAAGATAGAAACTGGCCCCGAGGTGTGAAAATCACCAAAGCTGTGGAAGCAAGCCTCCAAGTGTGTCGACTAGCACCGTACGCGAACCCAACGAACACCTATGATTCACTTGACATCTGCCACAGTGAAAAAGATGACATCAGAAAATGACACGTCCATAAGACCAAAAAGAAAAAAAACTAAGAAGAAAATGTATAAGAACTATACATATGTACAAGTCACCAAAAGTGACCCACCTACGAGTAATACTTCTTGAGGTAGAGCCCATTTCTAGGCTCCGCCAAAGAATTTCCCTCAAAGTCCACCAGACGATAAGCGCCCATCTTTAGAACCTCCTTCATGATGAAAGGTCTGAACCACATGGG
Source organism: Picea sitchensis (assembly GCA_010110895.2). Taxonomy (NCBI): domain Eukaryota; kingdom Viridiplantae; phylum Streptophyta; class Pinopsida; order Pinales; family Pinaceae; genus Picea; species Picea sitchensis. The sequence continues at coordinate 29,872 of SNQJ01S0155380.1, forward strand.
TTTGAACTTGCCTGCCCCTAGGGGATCCTTATCTTGGTCATAGACTAGGACAAGGTCGCCTTCAGAGAAAATCCGAGGACTAATGGACCAATCATACTGACACTTGACTTTTTGTTTGTGAGCCTCGTTATCCAAGGCTGCATCACGACGTTGCTCATCGAGTTGCTCGAGATATAATAAATTCTCTTCAAGTGGTGAAGTGTCTGGCAATAACTGCACTACCAACTTTAGAGATGGGACTTGGCACTCTATAGGCAAGATTGCTTCCATCCCATAAACGAATTGAAAAGGTGAGAAACCGGTTGCAGTCATAACAGACATTCGGTAGGCCCATAATGTGGATTACAACATCAAATGCCAATTTGACTTGGCTGAATTGATCGTTCATTGTAGAATAGTCTTAAGGGACTTATTCATAGCTTCCACCTGACTATTCGCTTGTGGGTAGTAGGGTGACGAATGTTCTTGCCTCAAACCAAGATTTGACATTAAATCAGACATCATTTTAATCTAAAAGTGATTGCCATGGTCAGTGACAATCTCTCTTGGGATGTTGAACCTTGATATTATCTGGTTAAACAAAAACAGAGTTGATGTCTCGCCATCATATTTAAACATTGGCATAGCCTTGACCCACTTCGTAAAGTATTCTACTGCTACAATCATATAATGGTGCCCCCTTGCCGAAGGGGGGTTTTATGTAGCATAATCAATCCCCCACTTGGTGAAAGGACCAACTGTGATGACGGGAAACATGGGAGCGGGGTGTGCCCTCATCTTCTGAGAGAAGACTTGACATGGGTAGCACTTCTTGACCAATTCAACACAATCTTTGATTAATGTCGGCCAAAAGTAACCAGCTCGTAGAATCTTTTGGGTTGTTGCCAACCTAGACAAATGACCGCCACATACTCTGGTGTGGCAATCGTTAAGCACGATTTTCGCTTCTTCATGAGTGAGACACCGGTGAAGGATGCAATATACACCTCGACGATACAGAGTGTCCTCGAGTATGAGATAGTTCTTGGCCTGATGGCGTATACGACGATGCTCATCACGAGAAGCAACTATGGGGCACTTCAAAGTCTGGAAATAGACTAGTATATCTCCGTACCAGGGGTCCGAAGACGCGATCATAAACATGTCTCCTTTGATAGGCAACTCCTCGGGTATAACATCACTTGATTCAACCGGAAGTTCTGAGATGAGTTCCTCAAAGACCAACAACTTTTTGGATTTCACCGAAACAAAATCCAAGTTGAATTCCTGGAGGACAACTATCCATCTACTGATCTTTCCACCGATTACATGTCATGTCAACACGTATTGAAATAGATTCACAACGACAATGACGGTGGTCTTGCGAAACAAGATGTAATGACGGAACCACTGGACATCTTGAATTGCTGCCAATGCAAGTTTTTCAACGTGGGAATAATTCAGTTCCAGTCCAACCAGGCCTCGGCTCAGGTAATAAATCATGTATTCTGAGAGAAAATCATCATCCTGAACCAAGACCATACCAATGGTCGACTCCGTAGCGGCCAAGTACAATAAGAAATCTTTATTACAATTGGGTGGTCGAAGCAGAGGGGCAGATGTGAGGGCGTGTTTCAATGATTTGAAAGAGCATCGAGAGAATTCATCCCAATGAAAAGGAACATCCTTCTTCAGTAAACGCATGAAACCCTTTGTGATCTCGGCATAATTTTTGTTGAAACACCGTAAAAAGTTCGTTTTTCCCTGTAAACTCTAAAGTTGAGGGATTGTGCACGGGGAGGGGGGGGGGCAACTGAACTATCACCTCAACCTTTAGATGATCGATCATGATCCCTGTTGTCAAAACTATGAAACCTAGCAGATGACCCGACGTTACGCAGAAACTGCATTTGTTTGGATTCAAGCAAATCCGGTAGTAGCGACATCGCTCAAAGATAAGTCAGAGGTGCACGGGATGATCATCTCTCTTATGAGATCATGATGCTAAATCATCAAGATAAGCCTCGATGACGTGTTTGAGATCATGGAAATCCAAAGACATGGCCCGCTAAAAAGTAGCTCCAACATTTTTCAGACCAAAAGGCATCTTCTGATAAGTGAATGTACCCCATGAACAAATGAAAGCGGTTTTGTGTTGGTCTTCGAGTTTGATCTGTATCTGATTGTATTCTGAAAAACCATCTATGAAATAAAAGGCCTCGCAACCTGTGCATTCATCAACATCAACCTATCTCCTTATCTCCTTCAGTGTTCACAAGAGTGTTAAGACTCCCGATGCCCACCATGTAGTTCAAGGGTGAAGAAGATAGTGACTTCATTAAAGAACACAGAGGAGGAGAAGATCTCCTCAAGAAATATTTGGTTGACCCAATAGATAATACAAATGTTTCTAATATTGAGGTAAGTTCCTTAAAGTATCCCTACAAGGAATTTTCCTAGTTGTTTGCTTGCATGATTGGTTTGGAATCCACGGAATTTGTGCTAAGAAATATCCTTTTTATCCTTCATTTTATCATGCATGAATATTCCCTCGTTGATTTCCAAGTTGTGTTATTTCCAATAAACTCTCATTTCAATTAGGTGGTCTGAAGAAGACCCAAAAATTGTACATGACATATTATCTTATTTTCTCCATAACATACTGCCATTTTTTTGAGGTCTTACCAAGGGAAAGAAGTGTTGAATTCAAGGTGGAGTTATTTTTTTCTTGGTATCCATCCTTATGGAGGCACAAGGATCAATATCATTTCTACCCGTTCCATAACAATTTTATCTCAAAATTTAAAAAATTAATCTTCAACCCTAACACGTCAAGACTTTCACTTGAGGCTTCCACCTTTCTCTCATAAAAATGAGTTTTTGAAACTACAAAGGATTTCAACATCATAAGGCTATTTAGATTTGAGGAGAAACCCTTTCTCCTCCCTTTCTATGTATCAGACAAATACTTTGTTATAGAAGTTTGTAGGCAATACAAGTCCTCGACTAATTTATTTAATGAGAAAAGAAAAAAGCATTTCATCCCATCTCCTTGGAAATTAGGAGAATTTGTTGTAAAGCACATCTGCCATTTGGATGAACTTGCAAGTCAATTTGACCAACTCATCTTGAATGAAGTTGAATGCGTTGAGGGTTTTGACCCTAATGATTTATTTATTGCACATATATCCCTAGTGGGATATTGTTATTATGTTACTAAGATCAGATGATTTAAAGAAGGAGGAGGGGATAATTTAAACAATCAAGTTCTTAATGATATGGAATAATTAGTCAGCACTAAGGAGTACTATCAACAACAAGGAAGAGAAGTAACAAACAAAAAACCCAATTCCCCTATTATGTCTAAAAGAAGTACCCTATAAAGAACAAAACCAAGGAGCAGTGGTTTAAAAATAAGAAAACAGCTATCGAAAACTCATATGATGGCGGTGACAAGGACCCAACAAAGAAAAATATTGAAAAATCCTATGTTGAACATACCTCTTCTAAAAGAAAAAGAGAGACCCAGAAAATGGGACTAGAAATACCTGAAATTCAAGAAATTCCACGGGCAATGGACATAGATGAGATTATTAAGGAACCCAACTGGTCTAAACAGTGACTACTAGAAACCAAAGAAATTTTCAAAGCTCTGGTCACTCAAGAACCTGAAATATTTGAAGAGGAGTCTGTAACACTTCACCACATGGCCTACAATAGAAATTCTAAAAAAAAAAAATTGAAAAAGTAAACATGAAAAACAAAAAATGTCTAAGAAATGGAAATCAGAAATTGATTTCCATGGGGTTGCACCTTCAAAGATTGTATAGTTTCATGAAGCAACTGGAGAAGCATTGAAGGAATTTGTTTGTAACACAGAAAAGGAAAATTTTATTTTAAAGGAAAAATTAAAGGAATTAGAGGTAGCTCTGATTCCAAGACCATTATTTGTTGAGCCATTGAACACAATTCAACCAACACTCACCTTAGAGGACATTCTAGAAATAAAAAACAAGTGGAAAGGTTCATCTAGTTTGTTGTTAGTAGTAATAAAGTATGTTGGAGATGGAACACAAAAAAGAATAGATTTAATCTAAAAAATCTGGGAGCTTGCACAAAGCTCTATCAGCTTTTCAACAAGGATTATGCACTTCAAGGAATATCTCCAAAAAGATCTAGAAAACAATGAAGGTTTTTACAAGGGGTTGTGGGAACATTCTCGGCCAAAGTTTCAAGTTTAAGTGATTCCCATATAAGAGAACATAACATTCCATCTACTACCAGAATGAAAAAAAATAGTGTGTGTTGGTTGAAAACAACCAAAAGTTTAAGAGCAATGATAAGTGAACTAGATGTTGTAAAATGTAAAATAGGTGATTTTTTCATAAATCTTGTTGATCTAATGAAGGAACTCAATGTACCAAAGTTATTAATGGACACAACACTTTTATCTAAAGAGAATTTATTAGAACAACTTGATGTATTAAAATTTGCATGGGTAAGTGAGCTCATTGACTCAATAGAATTCTCTGAAGATGAAATTGAAAGGTGGTTGGTCAGATATATCAACAGAAATGATGAAGTAGTTGACACGTTGCATCAACTAGGTATTTACCTAAGAGAAATGGAGAATGAGTTGTTTGAAATAAATACCAAACATGAGATCATGATGGACCCCATGAGGGAATACATAGAAGAGTGGCTAAGAAAAACCCTAATAAATATCATCGAGCCAAATCAACAAGAAATTATTGCAATAGGTATGCCACCTCCAGCAAAAAAACCATCTACAAAAGAGGCATCAACAATAAAGTAACAAGTTCAGAAGAATTTTCATCACAGTGCATAAGTAGTAACCCTATTCTCATCTTCATTACTATTTCTTTTACGGTCATTTGTCATATTGTCTTCCATTTCCTAGTAATTTGTGAAACCTAAGGTTGATCCTTGACAATTTTTCTTTTGTCTGCTAGGTATATTCATTTCATGGTCCACGAGATCCCCATCCCAATCCTATTTGAAGGACAAACACAATATTTTATTTGTATTCCGATACCATACTCTTTTATTTAAAGACATATATTATATTTTTTGAGGTTCCCAGAGAACTAATTTGGGACATAACTTTATTTTTGTCTCAATACTTTGATTTCAAGACTGAGATTTCAAATGTATGTATATCAGAGTATTATTTTTGTTTAGTGAAATGATCATTTAAATTTCTCTGCTATATGCGGTCCATACTTTCTTTCCCCTTTCCTTGAATTCTGTATTCTATTTTGATGAATGTTAGGATGGAAATATCATCTTATTTTACTGCACACTCTTTTGGTTTATAAATCATGTAACATATTGTAAATATTCACTTTCTATAAGATACTTGTTCCTTTCTCAGGTACTCTTTGCATGTGAATATTTATTTCAAAATAAACTCGGTCCTTCTCAGGCATTTTATTTTGCTCTTGTATGTTACTTAAAAAACAAAGAGGAGTACCACCTCTTTAAAAACACAAGGGGATTATATCCTCATGAGGTTGACTTAAAGACTGTAAAAAAAAAAATTAGATCAACAATCATCCAGTTGGAAAAAGAGTTGATCTCTCTTGATCCTCATTCATTTTTATAGAATAGAGAACTATCTAGCACCTATAAAGGAACTCTAGTTGAAATTGGGTGAATGTGGAAATATTTATCAGAAGAAAGATGGACAACCCATCAATTTTGTCCTAATGAATTTGAGAACACCATTCGACGTGTTCGTTTTGAATTTCCATGCCAACTAGCAGACATGCAATAAATACGGTAAGGAATACACCTTTTGAAGCTTTTGTGATCTTTTGATTATTGATCAGCAGAAATTTCTTGAAGAAGGAAATTTTTTTGGTAAACATAAAGCTCAGGGAAAGAGAAAGTCGAATCACAAGGAAAGAGAAAGGTTTGATATCCCTAAATATAGACCTAGATGCCATGACTAGAAACCTAAAGGGAAAAAATATTCACCCCATCAAATTCGAAAGAAGAAGACATGCCAGTATTGTGGAAAGACTCAACATATGGAGAAGTTTTGCTACAAGAAGAGAGACGATTTAGAGGATAAGGTTAAATGCCTTGAAGGAGATGTGTTCATTGTTCGTCTACCTACTGATAATTTCACCTTCCAAGTTAGAAATTATCACGCCTTGTTGTCTCATTATGTGAAGAACAAATGGGTATTCCACTCTAGCTGCACTCATCATATAGCTAAGGATGCTTCCTTGTTCACATCCTTCAATAAAGTTGAGGAAAGGAATATTTATGTTATCAATGATTTTTCTCTCGATATTACTGGTCAAGGTGATATTTTTGGTCAACATGGGAGAATTTTCGACATTTGTCATGTGCCAAACCTTAGTGCCAACCTATTTTCTATTGCACAGTTAACACGAACAAGTAAGATTGTAGAATTTTGGCCAAATCAATTCTTTGTTCAAGATTTAAAGAAATGTCAGTCAATTGTCATTGGAGGGTTTCTCAACCTGAAGGCCAATCTGTATAAATTATGTGACATGAATCAACCTAAAAGCTAACCAAATACTCTTGTTGTCCGCACTGATGAGAAAATTCGAACTTGGCATGAACAACTCGGACACCTGAATTTGTGAAGTCTGGATTTGATGGAAACTCAGAACATGGTTGTTGGTCTACCTAAAGTGTTTCCCGCTGAAGGAATTTGTAAAGGTTGTGTGCTTGGTAAGCGTCATCAAGCACCATTTGAATCTGGAAAATTGTGGCGATCATAGAACCTCTTGGAGTTGGTTCACATTGATGTTTGTTGCATCAATTTAGCCTCCTTCACAGGTGCAAGGTATATATTGACTTTCATTGATGATCTCTCTCGTTTCACTTGGGTCTATTTTATGAAGAATAAGAATATTATATTTTAAACGTTCAAATAATTTAGATGCTTTGCTGAAAAGAAATGTGTCTGGCCCATCAAGTAATTGAAATCAAACAATGGTGGTGAGTATGTAAATCGACCTTTTGAAGAATACTTGATTCGATCTGGTTTTGACTAGAAACATTTAGTTCATTACACACCTCAAAATAATGGCATCGCATAACGTAAGAATCAAATGTTAGTCAAAAATTTTAGATGTCTTTTGCAAGCCAAAGATTTGCCTCCTCGCTTCTAGGATGAAGCAGTATATTGTGCAAAATACATGTTCAATCGAATCTCGACTCAAGTTGTTCCTTTTGTGACTCCATTCAAATGATGGTGTTGAAAGAATCCTTTAGTTGGCCACCTCTATGTGTTTGAATGTGTTTCATGAGCTCATATTTTCGATGATTGCAGAAAGAAGTTGGATGCAAAGAGTCATGCTTGCATCATGATGGGATACTCGAAAGATTCAAAATCTTATCGACTATTTGATCATGTCAAATGGAAAATCATTATCAAACAAAAGTTATGGTTTGATGAGAAGTCATATGGAATCAAGTTGTTGAATACCTCTTCTGTATTGTTGCAGGATGATCACTTTGATGTCATTCTCGACTCTAGTTTTGTTGTTCCATTTTTTAGTCCTTCAAATGGATAGTCGAACTTTGTTCCTATTTCGACTAGACCGTTGACCTATGAGTTGCTTTGTCCATCGATATCTATTTAAACTGGTCTGTAATCTCCATCAAATAGAATTATTTTGACTTCTGATCAACTTGTTGTAGTAAACAACAATTCACTTACTTATTGTCTACCCAGATGGACTGCCAAGAAAATTGAAGCTATTGGAGATGATGTTGGTGATATTTCCTCTGGACGACAAACTTGAAGTCAAAAGCATCATGCCAACGTTGCATTTTTTACTCATGTACTTGAAACTTATGATCCTATTGTATACTTGGATGCTCAAGGAAGAACTGAATGGGAACATGCTATGCAGATAGAAATTGATTCTTTGTCAAAGAATCAGAGTTGGAGCTTAGTTCCCCGACCGCTAGGAAAGAATGTTGTGAAGTTCCAGTGGGTTTACAAGACCAAATTTACCTTTGAAGGTATTGTTGAGCGACATAAAGAATGCCTAGTTGAAAAATGATTTTCTCAACAAGAAGGTATCGACTACATTGAGACCTTTACCCCTATTTCAAAGATGAACTCTATTCTACTGATTATTTCCCTTGCTGCTCATTTTGGATGGAAAATCCATCAGATGGATGTGAAGAGTGCTTTACTTCATGGAGACCTGTCTGAATAAATTTTCATGGAACAACCATCTGGTTTTGTGATAGATTCTAATTTGGTTTGTCGACTCAAGAAGTCTCTTTATGGTTTGAAGAAATCTCATTGATCTTGGTATGCTAAGATCGACAATTTATTTATTCGACTTGGTTTCAAATGTTGTGAATCTGATCACAACTTATATGTACTCCATATAAATGGAGACACTTTGATTTTTTTTGTATATGTTGATGGCCTTGTCATTACTGGCAATAATATTGATATCATTCTTATATTGAATAAACAACTTGTTGAATCATTTGACACGAAAGATCTTGGTACTTTGGATTATTTTTTGGGTATTCAAGTATTACCACTATGTGATGGTTTTTTCATTTCTCAATCAAAATATGTAATGAATATATTTACATGTTTTAATATGGCCAATTGTAAGACTTGTGATACTCGCTTTCAATCTGGATTAAATCTCACCAAATCTTGTCAAACTCTTAAAGTCGATGCTACACTTTATCAACAAATAGTTGGTAGTCTTATTTATCTTACTCATAGTCAAACTGATATTTCCTTTGTTGTTAGTGTGGTTTCTCATTTTATACAGGACCCCAGAGAAAGCCACTGGAAATAAATAAAACAAATTTTACATGATCTAAAGGGTGTTGCTCATTTTGGTATCAAATATTATTGAAGTTCATATTTGTTGGTTGACTTCACCGACTCTGACTGGGCTAGTGACAATGATGATCAGAATTCCACATATAGCTATGTGTTTTTCTTATGCACTAGAGCGTTGGTGTGTTCATGCAAGAAACAAAAGTTGGTCTCCTTTTCGACTACATAATAATAATATCATGGCGTCATTCAAGAAAAATACTAAAGCAATCTGGATCCACCAACTTCTGGGTGAACTTGGCTTTCCTATTTAGACCTCGACTACAATATAATGTGATAATCAAAGTGCCATATAGGTTTTTGACAATCCTTTTTCCCACATTAAGATGAAGCATGTTGAACTCCATGCTCACTATTTGAGAGAGTTAGTTCATGAGCATGTTGTCTCTCTTGAATATTGCAAAACAAATGATCAGGTTGTTGATATCTTGGGATTAATGAAGTTGAAATTATGGGGGGGTGCCATGATGACACAATTTCACCTCACAAATATACAGAGACGTGTGTTGATGGGGTGGTGTTGGAATATCATGTCATGATGGTTCATCACACTTATCCTAGAATTAGTCGGTCGGACGGTTGACCAACATTTGGAAATAATTGGTCGGGCGATTGACCAAATCTCTACATTAGTCGATCGAGTAGTATACACATGTGTCTGTCGGGTAGTCAACTAGAATTCAAAGATATTCGAGTGTTGGATTTACCAACCCATCAATCAAATATTATTTGGATTCATGGACATTCGGGTCAAGCATCCTTGTCGATCCAACTAGACAACATGGATTTGACGAAGTCAACTCTAACAACTGGCGATTATATGTGGAAAAGATCCTCCCAATTTCATGTAAGTTGGTTAGATATTGGAGTTATAAATAGTGGACCACATGGGTCATTATAATCATGGCGATATCAATATCCAATATGCATTATGATTTTCTGATCACAATGCGTTGTGCTTAAGTGTTGTAACAATATATTTAGACACCACTTTTGTCTTCAAAATTTTATTCCATCTTCGATTATCTGCAGAATTGTATATGGTTTTACCTTCACCTAAATGAGTGATATGATATACTCATAGTTTACAAGAAAGACTTGGAACACATAATACATCATTGAAATGGCCATTATCTACCTAAATTGTTCCATACCCTACAACACTAAGAGATCTATCATCGCTAACAAATAATTTTTTGGTGTTACAATCATTAAGAGCAGAAAAGATGGATTCATCATTATCCATATGATAAGATACTCCAGAATCAATAATCCACTCATCATAAGAATAAGTAGGAGTTGTATTGAAGTAGGAACCAGATGCAGAAAGTTTCCCATGACCATATTTCCCACAAAATTTTCAATGTCTATCAATCTTCTTACTTTTGGATTTTTCTCCTTTTCCACCATTAGGAGTAGAAGTTGGCTAAGAGGGTTTGGGACCATTATTTTTCTTATTGTTGTGGTGAAGATGTTTCTTCTTGATATTCTTGGATTTATCTTTCTGGTGGGCCACTAAGTCTTTGTTAGATGTACATGTAGTGTTAATCAATCCAAGTTGCACAAGATTATCTTGCTCTCGAATCAAAGTTTCACAAAAAGGCTCAAGGGAGGGTTCTTTATAAGAACTCCCTATAGATTCTCTATTGGAATAAAAGGTAGACAAAGACAAAATATGCACTACCAAGCTTAGTAAGAATAACATATATGCATCGGTACTCCTTCAAATCTAGTTTACAGTCTATACATAAAAGTCTAACTGTTTTTCACTTAGATAAATAATATTCAATGCAAGGAAAATAATTGGGACTTAAATTCATTAACTAAATTTCTAACTGGTGGCCTTGAATGATATTGTGTTTACCAAACACAACTTGAATCTTTTCCCAAACTTCATCGAGGGCATTAATCCCTTGAAGGTGAAACCTTAAATCAAGAGAGATGGACATTCTTATTAATCCACGTGCTTAACCATTCCTATTATCCCATTTGACTTTATTTTCATCATCAGTGAGTTCTAGTTCTTTTCCCAAGGTACTAGTAAGCAAAAAATCACTGGGAGAATCCATATTAAAATATGTAGAGAATATATGTTTAAAGGCTGAAACTGATGGTCTACAAGGAAAGCTCATGAAAAAATAGGTTGTTTAAAAAAAATGGCACTGAACATGGACTTCAGATGTGAAAGTTATACCCTTTTGAAAAAAGGCATAAATGATAACCAAAGAGCCATGTGACAAGTAGAAATTGGTCCATGTGGTGATGCTCATCTAAATTTTCCTATAAGATTACTTTTAAATAAATTACTTATGAAGTGACCCACTTTTATATAATAAATGGGAATCACTTTTACAATGAAGTTACTTTGTAAATTAAAATTGCATGCAAAAAAGAGTAACTAAAAAAACATAGTTACCAACTTAATGAGAACTGTGACATCAAAACAAGAATTGTGGTCCAAAAAACCCATATTTTTGCATCAAAAATATCAAAATCAACCATTGTTTCAAAAATAGGTGCTATTGTTGATGTTTGAACCTGTTAAGATTGAAACAACAACCTCACGAGGATATTAATCCCCCTACATTTTTATAGAGGTGGTACTCCTCTTTGGCCTAAAGATATATCTTGAATATATTGGATTAGGGAGAATGCTAGACAACAAACCCTAGATCTTTATTGCTTTGTTTTATACATGAAATGATTATTGATAACCAAATCCAATCTTTATGTGCAACAAGTATCTTCTTTACAATAAAAATATTTAAAGAATGATTCAACATCAAAATATATACATACTCAACATCATTTATACAACCCTCTAAATCGCATACAAGTAGAGGATACATCCATATCTTCTCACAAGAAAAAG
>SNQJ01S0155381.1:9663-37176 GCA_010110895.2 Picea sitchensis
GTACACATGATGCCTTACAATGAAATATAACAATTTTACTATTGAATGATAGTGTTATGTCACCCATGTTTAAGAAAATAACTTAAGGTTCTTAGGTCCTATTTGAATCTTCTTAGGATTGAGATTCCTTACATAGTCGTTGAAAAAAGACAAAAGACTTATGTAGCGGATATTAATTTGTTCTTTGTGTGGGACATTTTATGCCATTAGTATGTTTTGTACAAAAATAATGGATCTTGGGGACTACACCATGGTCAAGGAATGAGGAACAAGGAACGAAGAACACATAACAAGGAACAAGGAACGAAATTGTACGAGGACTAGACACCGGCAACAGTGACCTCCGAATGGGGCCAACGTTGAAATTTTTTCAAACAGTTTCTGTATGCACTGAAATTTGTCATGGATAGAATATTGGCATGCCTTAATGATATGGGAGGGTTTATGGACTCAATTTTAATGATACACCCACTTTATTCCATCATCAATTCATCATGTAAACCATAAACCCTAATTTTCTTTCAAAGTACACAATTTGGTTTTCAGGTTTTCGTCAGTCTTTCTTCATTTTTCTTTCAGGTTATACATTAATGTATATACAATGTATCTGCATCATATTTTTTATGAAAAAACCCTCTATTTCATTGATTTCTTAATAAACACCATCAAGATACTAGTGGCGGGCAACAATGACATGTGAATGGGGCCAACGTTGAAATGTTTTCAAACTATATCTGTATGCATTGAAATTTGACCTAGATAGACTATGTGCATGCCTTAACGATATGGGAGGGTTTATGGACTCAAATTTGACTGATACACCCACTTTCTTCCATCATCAATTCATCATGGAAACCATAAACCCTATTTTTCATATGTTCTAGTAGATATGTTAATGATTCCAAGTTTCATATTTGTATTTCACTGAAGGTCCAACTAGCTTGCAAAGTATCAAATTTAGATTTCAAGTTGATAAATCAAATATGAAATGAATCCAAGCATCATTTTATATCATCACAAGAGAGACGAATGTAAATAATCTTGCGACGAATTTGTTATACTATCAACGAAAAAAGTTCATCGATAGTATAGCTAATTCGTCGAAAGAATATGGTGTCTAATTTGAATGGTGTTACATGGTTTGCAAGGAGTGTAGGGCTTATATTATGGTACAATGTAGTGTATTTGATATGAACAAACTCTATGCCAAACCTCAAAATGGATAGTACCATATCTTGTTCATAAGACAAATATTCTTTGTATGTTTCCTTTGTGGATATGGTGGCTCAAGCCCTTAGTACACATGCAGAATGTGTTCAAAATTAATGGATACAAAAAAAAATAGTTTAATATGGTTGTCTTAAAAGTCAGGAGAGGATTGTGTATCAGGAACAATGCTAATGAGGAAGGTAAAAACATAAACCTCCTATACATTAAAGGTACCACTGAAAAAATTGCAAGGATTATGAAGAATAGTAATATTGAATTATCCTTTTCCCCTCCTATAACCCTAAGGAAAATGCTAGATCATGAAAAGGATGCCATAACCCGAAAGTGAAAAAAGGTGTATATTCTATCCCATGCTCTTGTGGTAAGCAATATATTGGTGAAATGAGAAGATCATTCCAAGTAAGGTTGAAAGAGAATTTTTTTGACATTAGACATAATCAATCAAATAAATCTGCTTTAGTTGAACACTCGCAAAACACTAGACATCACATATGTATCGAGGACACTAAGATCATCGCTAAATTAGAACATCATGGAAAAATAAAAATATGGGAAGCACTAGAAATCAAGTTGAAATGAATAATATGAAGAGAGATGAGGGTTTAAAGATCAACAAAGCTTGGAATCATGTCCTACATATCCTTAAAATAAATAATAATCCAAATAAATAAAGGGAATGAAGTTCCATAACCAAAATCATTAAAACAATCTTCTTTGGCGAGTTATGGCTTTGCCAAGTTGGCATTTGACCATGATTTGACCAAAATTGACTAGCTTCACTAAAATGCATGCCCAACCTTTCTAGTAAAGCCATTAGTGAAGCCCAGCCTTTCTATGCCAAACATTTCTATGCAAATGCATGAAAGGATTTCTATTGCTTTCATGCACTATAATGCCCAACCTTTCTATGCAAATGCATGCTTCACTATATAGAAAATTGGAAAATGTGTAATTTATCATTAAAATCTTTCCTAAAAAACATTATTTTCAATTTTACACCTAAAACTTGATTTCATGTAAAAATGATTCAAATGATAAATTTTAGAGAGTAAAAATCAATTTTAAATGCCTCAAAGAAATGCATACTAGGATATATAATTAGTGATAAATGGAAATAAAAAAATTCCAAGATGGAGCTACCAACGGTTTCTACAACCCATCATACTCTGTTTCTATAACAGTTTCTATAACATTTCTTATCTTTCTATATTATTAGATTTTTAATTTCAATCCTAAAATATACTAAAGTGCAAAAATAAAATAAAATCTAATACTTTCTTGGGAAATGTTGAACAAGTTAAACTACCTTATAAAAATTCCAAAATACCATGTAAACATTCACACCCAAAGGAAGTCTAATAGTACTAGTTTGTACTATATCAACTTTTCTACAAACCCATTTCATCATATTCTTAAATTTTTCCCCATGTACAAGATAAGGGTCTTGATGTAGGTCTAGAGCTCGTTAATCAAAGTAAACACACCAAAATCACTTAAATGCATTCATAAATTCAAATTTGAGACTTTATGATTGTAAAATTTCAAATATCATTCAAAATTTTATATAAGCTTGATTACAATGTGTATAGAGCATTCTCCATGTAGATTTGTTTTTTCAAAGAAGATAATGGATTTGTCAAATTCACCTACATTTAACTTAATTTTGAAATTGGATTGCTAGATTCTTTAGAATTCTATCTCTATATCTTCCACCTCTTGTTTATCAATTATCAAATCAAAATGTATATATATAGGATGGATAATTAATAAACCTAACTATCACGGGGTTGAAAATTATATTCTAGATCCAACAATCATATTTCATAAAACCCCCATTAACTTAGAAACTGCTCGAAGGTGTTTAATTACATGAAACAATAAACAAGTGACTTAAAGTTTAACTCTATGGATTCTAAACTTTTAACCCTTTGGTCTTCATTCTAAAATTTTATATCCAACCCAACAAATCAAAATGCTTGCTACCATTCAAAAACCAATTTTTCTATTAGAAGAAAAGGCATGTGCAAAACCAATTTGCCTTAAGAAAATGCATGCCACAGTGTGCATGAGGGTCCCAGGATAAAAATGAAAATATTTTTCATAGCCTTCCTGCTTTAGTAGTATTCATCACCTCTTCTTCTATAAGCTCTAACTCCTCCTCTGAATCTGTATAAGGCAAGTTCAAGACATTTTTATCAGAGGCACTAGTTTGCCCTTTTGTAGCTTGGTTGAAATCAAGCTTATTTTTGGCTCTCTTGGACTTAGAATAAGAGGTTGGATCCTCTGTAATCACTGGGGAAATGGCTCTTCTTTTACTTTTATGACTCTGGGGTGTTGAATATTTATTTGATGAAGTCTTCTTTTTGTCCTTAGGCTAGGGTTTTGGTTCAAATTCTCCCAATTATTATCCCTCCTCTGCAATTTTTATCCCTCCTCCTTGGCTCATTTGAGATATTTGGAGCCCCTTTCCTATTTAGTGGGGCTTCTTAGGTTGTTTCATGTTCATCGAGGCTTCTCAAATTTATTCCTTCCCCCTCCCCCTTGGGGTAGGGAATCAATTCCTATGTATACATATTATTTGCAGTCATGATGCTTCTATGTCGGACCTGACCCCATTCTTCTAGCAATTTCTATGTATCATTGTTCATATCACTATATTATACTTTGCCACGTATTTTCCATCCCCATGTTGTACTATATTGAGACCCCATTTTGTCTCATTCACTTGGATCCCTTATGCCACACACATACCATTGTATCATTTTTATGAGATTTCTTGATAAGTATGGATATGCCTAACTTGTCCCTATTGGGATCTTGTACACCTATCACCTTTTGACTTTGTTGTTGATAGGTGGTACTCTATGGTTCATTCGCAAGTGGTCATCCTTCCTTGGACACTTGTCTCCCTCCTTGGTCCTCTCTGAGCATTGCAAATAAAATTGTGATGTATTTTGGTCATACAATTTCCTCCTAACCTCACACATCATGGGGAAGTATTTTATCACCTAAAAACTACTCAATTGTGAAATTTACACAAGTTTTTGTTGAAATATACCATTATCAACATGTTTACTATTCATTTCACCTCACTTCCCACATCCACTATACCTCTATAAGTCTCTAGGAAAAATCCTAATTTTGACCCATTAAAGATAGCCCTAAAATGTGTGTCATCGTGTGGAAGGTACCCCCAAAAGCTACACTGGCCCATCAAAATCACAATTTTGATTGTTCCCAACCCAAATTTTCTAGAAAGGGAAAGTAGTTATCAATGGAAATTTCTAAACTCCAGTTGATATTCTACTTTTCATGTTCTACTTTCATTTTTCGTCGGGATCTAATTCATAACCATTAGATTAGTACATTGTGTACACCATTGCTACAATTTATACCCAACACTTGGTGATTATGCTACTTATCTTGTGAGAGGAGTACTTGGCTACATTTCCTTCTAGATGCCTTTAGATGATGTTATTGACTAATTTTATATTGGTTCCTGGTTTGAAGAAGAATATTCTTTCAATTTGTTGTATGATATATGTACATTGGAGAGATTCGTTTGAGGGACAACATTGCACCATCAATGATTGTAGTTTATCTAGTCTGAGGACTTTTGCTAGAGGGGTGAGAGAAGGTGGTATTTATGAGTTACTTGTTGATCTTGTGGCACTTGTAAATTCTAGTGAGAAGCTAGATTATCCTTCTATAATTGAGGAGGCATGTGCATATAATTCATGGTAGGATKYCATAGAGACAGGTCCAAAACCTATTRTGGAATTAGTGATTAATTCTAAGATTACAACCGATGTGAGTGTTATACACTATAGGKCCAAGGTTACTAAATTATATTAGATAGAGGGTGTTGACCATGATGTTACTCTTGCATAAAGATTTTGTCAAAAATATGGAATTGACCTAGTTCATGTTGTTTTAGTTTCCATAGGTTTATAGGTTCATGAGAGATATTAACATTTTCATATGATGTTCATCACATTATGTGGGTTGTTACCTATACCATGAGATTGGTATTTTAGGATGTATTTGACTTGATCATATTTATATCTTCATGAATTTGATAGATGTGATTCACCTGTCTTGGTGGTGTATGGAGATATGATTATCTTTTGGGATGTCTTGAATAGATAATGATGTGATGTTCATTGATTTTGGCCCATGATGTTGACTTGAGGGATGATGGATTTAGGTAGGTGTATTATGACCCAAATTTATGCTCCTTCAAATTCACAAGTGGTTAGCACTCATTGAAGGTTCGAGATGATGTGATAAAATCCTAAGCTTACAACAGATCATGACATGCTCCTATTCCTCTTTCCTGACAGCGAATCTTTTGCGATATGGTACAACAAATCTTCTGTGATCTGGCTAGAACGTGACCACCATAGAAGACAACGAATGATTCTTGACAACATTTTTCAGGGTCTATTGGCGGTAACAACAACGATATACACCCTCCCTTAAGTTCTGGCAATCAGAATATGTGACAATTTGCAAGAGATTCCTTGCGAATGGTGGTAGTGATTCAATAATCAAATCCTCATAGGCGACTTGATCTCTCGTGCAATTCTAGCGAACATCATATTCTTCAGTAGCTTAACAGTAACAATGATCCTTCAATGAAGTGCACCCCCTTCAAAATTCTTCAGCAGCTTGAAGATGTGACCTCCTCCACGCACATTGAATTAGAGTTTGACGAACGAATTCTCCACACAGCAGATTAACAGACGGCTTCTGGTGGGATAGATGGATGGCTCCTCCACATAGCAACTCAGCAATCGCTAACCTGCTATGATTATTATAAGAGTGTTTGGTTACTTTTCACACAAACCTATTACTAATAAGTGGTAACTATATAAATTTGTGTGTTAACCCATAATGTTTTCAATCTACCTTCTAGGTCGCACTAACCATTGCCATTGACCATCTCATACAAAAGGATGTCAATATCAACAAGATAAACAGAATCCCTGTTCAAATTTAGCTCTAATAACAAGATAAACACCAAAATGTTGTATGAGACCCCCTTGTTTATGGGACAAGGGATCCCCTCCGCCCAGTGATTTGACTCGTAAAGTCTATGTCGAAGGTATACATACCCTACCCCCCTCTAGATTTGAACTTGTAACCTCTTAGGAGAAAACACATGTTCTTAACCATTAGAGTTATAAATGGTCATCCCCATCTTTATAACTGGACATGCTAACCCCAATTTGGTCTCGCATAGTAGAAACATACTATTTTGGTCCTACATAGCAAAAACATACTCTAAGGTAATGACTATCCTTGTCCTTGTCCAAATCCTTTTCCAAAAGACTTAAGCCATCCACTATACTCTATTAAAGTCATCCATCAACCTAAAAAAAAATTATGGGATACTTTTTGAGCTTGACTTGGTGTGGTTTTATGTGGAGCTCCTACCAGTGGAATATCCCCTCCTGTAACTTTTTGCAGTTACCCTTTGTAATATCCTCTATGAAATTGTTTCTCTCTACTCTCGATGTCTACACATATGTTTCCATGTAGTGAAAGTCCCTAGATTATGCTAGGTGAAATGAATATAGCTTCAATACAACCTCTTTCATCGAGGTAGATATTGTGTTAGTCAATCTTTTCCTTGTTGTCTCATGTTGAATTCTTTGTCATATTTCCTCCTCTACAAAGATTCCCTACTAAATGGTTGTTGTAGAGAATTTCATATGAGCTCGATGAAGGGTACTCCTCCTGGTTGCTTCTAGTTGTCTAATATTTTTATCCTTGTTCCTTACCTTGGCATGTAGCACCAAATAGTTGTTGTCAAAAAGCTATCAGGACACCTCAAAATTTGCTCAACCTCAAAATTTTCTCAATCCTCCCTTATTGAAGGTTGATTCTTAATGGTAATGACTATATAATATGTAACACCCATTTGTAGACATGGTTTTCTGGAGGTATTTAGAACAACGATTGTGATCATTCTGTGTGAAACATCAAAGGTAGTCTTGACTCTTCATATTTTTGCTTAAGCATATGGAGGGAGTTGATATCATTTTGATCCCTCCTTTTTTGGTTTCTTGTTTGGCCACTTATTTACTTTGCCCTCACACTTTCATTAGTGTTGGTCATATTGAGTATACCCTAATATACCTCGATTTCTGTGGCCTTTGTTGTAGACTTCAAAAGGCCAGGCAAGTCTACACTACTTTGCATAACAACAACGTTCCTCGTGCATTTTTTATTCATTTGCCTCTTCTTCTTTCCATGCTACAATGCACTTCATCTTGATAATCAACTTCATTGGGTAGTTGGTTGAAGGTCCCATAATGCTTCAAAACTGATAGTCAGGACTCAAAAGCATCAATGATTTATTATCGTAACCAAAATTCCAATATAAGGTGTGGGTTCCAACTACAGGTTGAGCTTGACTTTAAGAAGTATGGGCCTCTAGTTATCCATGTTTCAAGTTGCTACAATGATATTCCTTGAGAGTCTGTATGCTCTTCTAAACTTCCCATTGAACTATTGGAGATTTTAAATAGAATCTTACCAGTCCTTGCCCTTATCTTGAGAATTCAAGTCAACCATATTTTCAAAACCATTCCTCATGCATTTTTTTATTCATTTGCCTCTTCTTCTTTCCTTGTTGCTGCCAACGACTCTCATTGTCCTCTTTAACAAGTTATTAATCATAGATAGGTCCTACCAAAGCTTATTTTTTTATCATATTTTAATTATTGATAGTTGTCGTATGAACTGAACAATTCTTAACTTCTATGTTACTAGAGCCGCCTATGGAGGACCCAGGGTCTGCATTTCCATGGATCCAAATACATTGGGGACACTAATATCCTAACTTTTGCCTACAAAATAGTCCCTCCCACATTCTCAGTCATAAAACACAAAACACATAAAACATAAAACACAAAACACATTCTCAGTCACAAAACACAAAATACCAGTGATAAAACACAAATATCTCCTTCAAGAAGACACATTTTACCCACGTTGAAGGACCAAGATGCTAATCAAATTATAGAAATGACAGTGAATTGAATACACCAAAAAAATATTTCTTTATTCAAAATTTAAAACAACACCAAGGATAGCAAGGGAATGGAAACATAATAGATCACATTGAACTCCTTTCGATTACACTACAAAGAGGCTGAAATAACCATGTCCACAATGCAACAAGGGATGGTACAATTCACTGACACACTACTGCTCCTAATAGATCTTGAGAGATCAAATCCCTTACAAAGTAATAGATCAAGACTAAAACAAGTGATGCCAAAGACAATGACCTCCATCCCTTTTATACCTTAAGGGAGGGGTTCATACATAAAATAACATATAATATTTTCCCCTTTAGAATTATCCTAAAATAGAAGATGAATAAAATATAATAACATCCCAAGAAAGTAGCAAGAAAATGTCAAAGATGTGGAGTGCCCTCTTTGTAGGTGAAGTAAATTCCAAGGACGTGTGAAAATAGGTGGAGTGTTCTTCTTCAAAATTTGATAAGTGACATCATAAGTAGAGTGCCTACCTTGGAAGGGGCCTCCTAGGGCAAAGCACTCTCCTCCAAATGTGTACTTCTCCAAATATGTATAAATGCCATGAAATATGTATAAGTGCCTCCAATTATGTAGAAGTGCATCTAAGGTGGATGAGTGCCTAAATGAAACAACATAAATCCAAGCACCCTCCTCTAAAGTGAACAAAATCCATACTTATGCCAAAGCTCTTAACATAGTCTTGTGCATCGAACTCTGTTTAGAATAACCCTAATTGTTCTTGGGCCAAATCTAAGCTTAACAGAATGCAAATTGGACCTCAATCCATTAAGGATACTGGATAACAATGTTTTCAACATAGTGTAAGAATCAAAATTAAACCTCAATAATTGTATGCATGCAAGGACTCCTCCATTTTTCTTGACTATGTGARTTTCACTTGTCTAGAAGCTTCCTCTGTGACGATATTCACTTGTATGTAATCCTTCCAAAGAATACACATGGAATCCACCATTAAGCCTTTTGGCTACCAAAGTCTCTTTATCCATACTTAAACATTACAATATGAAAATAGATGATGTAGAAAGAGGGGATTCAACAAAYTTGCATATTTTCTGATAATCTAATTTTAAGGTCACGGCCAAGCCAGACACCAAAACGATGTATGAGACCCCCTTGTTTGTGGGACAAGGGACCCCCTCCGTGCAACAATTTGACTGCTAAAGTCTACATAGGTATACATACCCTACCCCCCTCTGGATTTGAACTTGTGACCTCTTAGGAGGAAACACATGTTCTTTTACTAATTTATATATGACCCTTTCTCAAACATATGCAAAAATATGCAAATTTGTAAAAAAACGTATCAACTAGTCTATTGTGTGTGTGTGTGTGTGTGTGTGTGTGTGTGTGTGTGTGTGTGTGTGATCAAAGGGAAGTTATTATTCTATTATAAAAACAAATATGTAAAAAATTGTATCAACTATTATGCACAACCTTAGGTGACTTGAATTTTACTGCTTTATCAAATAATATGCAACTCTAGTTCGCTGAGGACTTTAACTACTTCATATATTGAGAATCCTATAGCCAACATAAGGTTACCACTAAGGGATAAAATGTTGTGATTAGATTAACAATAACTGTCAAAAATACACTTTGCAAACTACCTATAACATTGTATCTCATGTTAGAGTCTCTCCTTGAGGCTTCCTATGGCCTCAAGGATCACACACTATTACGAAAGTTATATGACAACCATCCCTTTCCTTGTATAGTTACATATTAATTGGCAGTAGGCTCAAAACACTTCATTGAATATCACTTCTAATTTCTATGATAAAACTTTTAACTTACTGACAAATTCAGGGAAAGTATCAGAAATTATCATGAAACTTAAAAAATACAAAAAGTATATCCATCATAAGTTGATCATGGGACAAATACAAGGCATAGAGGTCTCGCATTGGTCATCATGCCCTGGGTTTATAAGATTCCATGCATTGGCTCCATAATTTCCACAGGTAAGCACAAGATTCTCAAGTAGATGAGATGCTTATTGAACTTGAATTTTAGACAAAAGCACCCTAGTTGGCTTTGCCTTTGAGGGAAAAAAAAAATTATGGCAAGAATCTTTAATTTGTTAAGAATGCTCACAATTATAGATAGAAAAACATAAGTAAGAGCTAGTTTTGATGAGTTGCTCCACCCATGCAGCCACTTATGACATGGTCAGTATTTCATTTGGGTCATGCATAACAGAAATATCTACAATATCATCCATTATTAGCTTAGCAAAGGCTCTACATTTGATTGTAAATCCAAACTACCATCTAGAATAATTGTTGCATGGTTGATCAGGGGCACTTCCCATTTGATAGTGTTGGGTGGATCAAAATCCATGTCATATTCTTTTCTTCCACTCAGAATCTCTCTTAAAACCACAACAAATCTGTATACATCACTATTCTCTATAAAATTTCAATACCTACAGTAATCTTAATCAATAAAGATAGCATCCCCTTTCTAGACAGGAGAAGGAAGCCCTTTCACTCTAAATAAAGTTAACCCAAAATATGCTACCCCATAAAGACATAGCTTATAGCTTCTCCCATTAAAATATTTTGCAACACTTACAAATTTTGGCAGCCAGCAAAGATGTTTTAATAATTTGGAGACATGGAAGTCCTAATAACATATGTGCTTATGATCAATGATGAGGCTGCTAATACTGCAGTTGTTTTCATCCTCTAAAGTGTAGGGGTAACAACTTTTCCTCGGTTGTTTAAATGATTGTCGAGTATCATGCCCATGGAGATACTCGTAGATGAGAACATCCAGGTCTTTTCCCAAAGTACATTATCAGTGTTGAATTTAAAGCAGCTACAAGAGCCATTCTCCGAGAGGATGGAAAAGTCCCTAGTTGAGATCTAGGGCCCCCAGTGCACTCCTAGGGTTCTTGGTTTGGGACCAAATAGTCAGAGCCATGGAAAAAGACCCTTGTAAGGGCCCCCAATAGATAAATATAATATAACATGTGCTAGACTATAATATAACATGTACGGATTGATAACAGATTCACCTTTAGGATCCTTTTATATCTTGTGTCATATCTATGTATTTTCATGAAATCAAAGCCCAAACTATCTTGGTGGATTCTATTATTGGAGCTACAGTTAGTGTATATGCCTTCTCATGTCGAATTCCTTTAGACATCAGTTAAATTCCCTTTGAAGGTGTAGGGAACTTCATCTAAGCAAGTGTTAGCCTCTCTTGAAGATTTATGCATAATGTTGAACTTGTACACCTTCTCTCAACAAGTGTGTCCTTCCTCTTATCTTGTGCACCCTCACTCAAAATTAAAGGTAATAAAGAGGTAAAAAATATCTCATACCTAAATTATGTCTTATAATTCTCCAACATTGTTCTTTAAACTTAGTGCAACATACACCAAATGGAATGGTTTACACAAGGTCAATGGAGAATGTTATTCTTATCTTATTCTTCAACTTGGATTGCGCATGTATATGACTTGGATTGAGCATGTACATGAATGGTACCTGGCATGTATATGAATTGGATTGAGCCACATCCATATACGTACATCCATAGTTGTTAGTTACCACTCAACCACATTGCAAAGGGTGTAGTTGTACTTCCTCCTAGTCACCAAGCTTATTGTTGCCCCACAGTAGTACTAATGTGAAGTGTGGATGGCATGCCTCTTTTCTTTCAAACCCCATAGTCTATACCTTTAACACTCCACATCACTTTCCTTTGCACTTAACATAGCCCCTTACGTTTTATGTGATTTCCGCTATGTGCATCAGCCTTCCCCATAGCCTTTACATCATGTCACCCTTTTTCCTTATCCTTTTTCTTGTAGATGCAAAGTGAAAAGTGAAAAGATATGAACTTCCCTTCACTACGTTCTTAGCTCTGCATGCATAAAACTTTCTAAGGAAAAATAATAGGATTTTGGCCAAACTTGCAAAGGAGGTTTTTTTGAAGGCCTTAAACCCTGTAAAACTGTATCTTAGAGCACTAAAATTGAACATAAATAAAATAAAATAAACATTAAAGAGAACCTTATTTATTATTAGTCCATTTAGGATTGAACCACACATCCCCATTGGGAGTCTTTTGGTCTATAAGCTTCATCCCCTTCTAGTTTTTCCACCTCTTCAAGTAATGGAAGTTGAAAGATGCATAATGTAGGAATGGATGGAGTTGCGTGAAAATGTGGGATGTATGTTGCATGGATGTTGTATCAACAAGGTGAAGCCCCTGTGATCCTTATGAGTATTCAAGATGTGTATGGTGGTCTCTATAATCATAAAATTTGACTATGTTAGAAATGATGACATTTGATTCAATGTTGTATAGGTGTACTAAGTGAACTATGACATTTTCATGGTATTTTTAAGGTTTGGATCATTTTGCAGTACTGCACACATAGTAATCTATCAAGAAATTATTTCCTTTCTTAAAACCTCTTGCTCCTTCCCATCGATAGTTTTCATCAAAGTTGAATTTCTTGCATTTTATTTTCCTCTTGCATGGTTTAAAGAGTCGAGTCAAAATGCCTTCAATTTCACGACCACTCCTTTGAGTAACAACAGCCTAAAATCAAGTGCTAATTAAAATTTATCTAGCAAATTTTCTAGGGCTCTTGAAACCCATCTTAGCTTAGGTGTAGATCTTTGGAATAGGATTGTGAGAATAACTTTCCAACGTTGCTAAACAAACATAAATCCTTGAGTTAGGGAGTGAAATCCAGTTGCTATATCACTAACTTTGGGAATCCCTTATAACACAAGGGTCAATGACGAGGTCACATCGGGGCCCTTAGAGTAATCAACCCTGCTTTTTTGGTCTTGGTGCCGACTGCCGACTGTCCCCCCTCTGCTTTGGTATAGTAGGTGGTACCATAGAGGCCATAATCTTTTAGACTTCTTACATAAGGTGACAGCACAGGGAAGGTGGTGTTGTACCTAGGATCGACGTTGGATAGACTCACTCAGACTCCTTGGAGGGTTTCCCACTGCTCAGTGAGGTAACTTGCACCAGGGCGTTAGTTCATTAAGCAGGTTGTCAATGTAACTTTCCCACCTATCGAAACTCATCCCCTTCATGCATCGATTCTGCAATGTTGGATTCCATCACGAACTAGCGCTTCTTTGTGAGAAGGTTTGTTTGCATGCTTGACTCCTATATTAATTAGTGTGTGTGTTTTTTTTCTCCTTAGTTGGCCTTAGGATTGAGTTTGTGTCTAATGGCATCAGTTTCGGGTTAATTCCTCATTTGATCAATACAAAATATGGATACAATTAAAATAAAAGGTAATAAAGAGGTAACGAATATCTCATACCTAAATTACGTCTTATAATTCTCCAACATTCTTCTTTACAGTTAGTGCAAAAAACACCAAATGGAATGGTTTACACAATGTCAATGGAGAATGTTATTCTTATCTTATTCTTATCGCCATAACTAACTTTTTCTTCAACTTGGATTGAACAAAACTAATATTTGTATAGTTCTACTCTTGGCTTGCCTTAGACATATTGCCAACTAAAGCACCCAAGATTTGCAACACACCAACTCATGATTGAATTTCTTACTCCAAAGCATTGACCCTAATCTCCAATGGACATTTCTTGTAATAATTCTAATTTGTACAAATCCAACAAACAACAACCTTACTACTGTTTTTTTCGTAGATCCATATGATAAATTTATCATGTCCTTAGTGTTATCACATTAATATGTCCTTAATATGTCCAAAATCAAGAGGGATGTCACATTAAATTAGGTGGTTGACCACTAATATTGGTAATTGCGCCCTACTCTAATTGTGCATCCAAAACTAAAGATATAAATTTTTTATTTAGAACTTTGAATATGATGATGGACTACTAACTAACAACATGTGCACATGCAACTGAAGGTACAACAAAACAGGTACCTATCAAATATTTCTTCATCGAGTGAGGAAATCTTAGGACAAATAGAGGCTAGAAATGTGACTGCATCTAGTAGATATGATAAGCAAACAAGGACCAGAGGTGAAAAAGTCAGAAAAACATTTTGTAGACGCATGAATTTTTTTCTTGCCGAAGGAGGATCATTCTCTTATGATGATGAGAGCATAGGAGACATAGATGTTCCACTCAAGTATAAGCATCTGGTGAAACAATGGGTACCTAAGGAACTATTGGATCATGTTGTCATTGATGTCAATGGTTTGATTATTTGGGAGATTGTTGGATCATGTGTCATTGATGCAAATGGTTTGATTGATTGATGTCATTGATTGATTTAAAGTAATTTATTGATTGATGATTTTCCTTGATGAGAATGGTAGATTTGAAAGTGGAAACCAATTGATAAAGATATATCATTGATATGGTGTATATGATGTAGTGGTGAATTGATGAAAATATGAATCATTATTGTCTTATCATGATTGATAAGGTGCACAAATGGATGAACTCCAAAGTGGTCCCTTTATGGTGAAAGCCCTGACAGGAAGATGCTTTGTGGATTGAGTTGTCCTAGAAGAATGGTTGGAGGACCCATGCTTTTATGTGAAATAATGAGATGAATATCAATGAATTTGTTGGTGAAACTATCCTAGATGGATAGTGCTTGTCATGCCATTTCTGGTGGTATGTGGAATGTCACATAACTCCTCATGGTTTGAGATTTATGGCCTTACGAAGATGAAGGACCCCCATATGATGGCTTGAAGCCCCAAAAGGTCAAAGAAGTCAAAGTGCTTGAAAAGAAGAAATCATTATTTAAATGATAAAGTAAAGTGACAAAATCAAAGAATGATAAAGTAAGGTGACAAAATCAAGAAGGAATATTTAAATGATAAAGTATTGGAGAAATTTCTATTTATGTAAAGAGGTTAACCCTAAAATAAGGAAAATAGGTTAAGTGACCTAGAAATGGGTTAAGTAACCTAGAAATGGCTTAAGTGACCTAGAGGATGAAAGTATAAATAAGATAGCAATGGTCTCTTGTAGATAATCCTTTTTGTGGATCAATGGAGAGGTTCTTGTGAATATCTTTTGGAGTATTGATGGAGAGATTATTGTGAGAGCATCTTATTGGTGTGGATCTCTTGAGCATGATTGAAGATATATTCTAAGGAAGAGAGTGAGAGGAGGATCTCATGGATGCATCAAAGTTTCGGCAATATCGGATATCTTGACGGAAAAATTCTCGGATTCACAGAAAACCCTATTTTGTGATGCATACGTGGGTTGTCTGTGTATAGGGTTCATATGCATTGAGGTATACATGGGTTGGTTGTGTATAGGGTGAGTATGTACATGGGTTGTATGAAGACAGGGAGTGTATGGTGAATAAAATCATAAAGACTTGTGTTTAAGTTGGTGCCAAGCTCTTGAATGATTAGGCAGGTTCCAGATCTTCATTATATGGGCTCAGATCTATCACTGAGACACTGGTATGGTTACATTATTGTCTTGATGGATACTATTGTTTGATGTTTTGTGAATTCTTAGGGAATTCTTGGTATGGATTGTATGATATAGTTCAGTTTGGATGATTTGGTTGATGGAGTGATCAGTACTCTTGTGATTCAGCTGTGACATGATTGCTATGGTATACTAGTTGTTTATACATTATTGAGATAGCATTCATATTGATTTGTTGTGGAGCATGAGAAATCTATTGGAGAGCTTGGATGTGTTGTGACTGGCTAGTGGTCAGTTTGGACAGTCAGAGACAGAAGAGAATGATATATTGATTACAGAGAATATAAGTTGATCTTGAAGGACAAACCCTAACAGCTCAGAAGATATACGCAGGTTGTTTTATACACTGGCCGCGTGCATATGCAGGCTATAGTGAGTCAGGGTGCGTGCACATGCTGGATGCACTACTGACAGGTCGCGTACCTATTGACAGATTGATATTTGTTGAGGATTTTTTCCTCGTCTTAGTTGGTGCTAAGGGTGTAAGATGAGTCTTTCATTATAGATCTGATGCTCTTGCAGAGTTGTACTCTATTCAATTTTTTATGATAAACCCCGAATTGTTGTCCATAATAAAAATAAAAATTGTACATACATCTTGTGTTCTTTTTGTTCCTTGTAGTGATGAATTGATGATGATATATTGCCAATATATGTTGCTGATATATGTTCTCATCTAACTGGTTATAAATTACAACAATGGGTAATGAATAAATGTTGAATGTTAACTAAGGAATTTTTGTAAAGAGGGAATCTTTGGGAAAAAGATCCCGACACTCATTCACCCCCCCCCCCTTCTAAGTGTGGTAGGTGTGTCCAACAGGAACTACCTCCTATAGATGTTTACTTCATTGTCAACAATAGCACATATTTGTCAACAATAGGACATATCGCATTGAACCATCCTCCTTGCATGGCTTAGGGCTATTTTCCATGGATGGAATAATTGTAAAATACAATACAGTAACTGAATTGATGGACTATGTCAGACCATGTTACAATTATAACGATTGGATGCGGTTGGTCTGATACATGCAAAGTATGCGGCGATATTCACTAACCGCAAATTATATACAACTAATAAACAAGGATAAAAATAAGGGAGCGACTATCTATATTGATGGAAGGCATAAAGCTTCCGGCAATATCGTAGGGTTTATAAACAGCACATGACCCAGGACAACAAACAAACAATCGAATTGCATATATGAGGGACGTGAAGAGAATCGGGTAGTCTTGTGTGCAATAAAAAAGATAACTCTCGGGGAAGAGTTATTAGTGGATTACCATTTGAATCAAGTAGAAACATTGACTAATAGTGTGTAGGTTCTTATGCAACACCTCTTTAAGAAAACTCTACTTATTGCATTATATTTTTTTATTATCTTTAACATTATTGAAAATATTATCTTTAACATTGTTTTTTTGTTATCATTAACAATTTTTTAAATATTTGGGGGTTCTAATTATATTATAATGTGGTAGGATGATTGTGGAAAAGGGTCAGCCGCAGAACAAGTAAATGATTATCAATTTCCACTTTCATTTTACGTTGTTTTTATTATTTGCTTATATAATTTTATTGAAATAACATTGTTTTTGTTGAAATTATATGTAGTCCACAGGTCATGTTGATCATGATTCCACCGATGAGGAGGGGTTCTATTCATGCGTTGATCTGATGGTAAAAAAATATCATTAAAGCTAACAAGGAACTTGCTAGCTTCTTAGATCGCCTAGAAAAAAATCTCGACGTCAAAGAAAAGATCAAGCTCCTTATGTCACAACTTAACACATATAAGGTAATAACCATAATTTAAAGTGTTTTTTTTAACGTACTCATATGTTCAATTATGATACTTTGTTCTTTAACTTTTACATTATCTCACGAAAAAACATTTTCTTTTTTATAAAGGAATTTTTGGAGCCTATTTAGCCCGGTGTTGGTAGTAGTGGCACTACAGAGTCCTAATGCGGGTGGTCATACAGCTGCTAGAGAACTATTTACTTCTCCATCTTCCACACCTAATTTAGATAGGAGCCATGACACGCACTACCAGACATCCACACATCGATCAGAGTCTAGAGATGGTGGCAGAGATGAGGATCATAGTGATGTGGTTGAGATGGTTGCATTTCCTAGAGCTAGACATGTGACAAGCACAGGGACCCTTCCGTGCACATTTTTGGTTGACGATAATGGACTTCCATTAAAACAATCAAGACTCCCAGGTAGTTTTAATTCATATTTTAATCGTTTAATGTTTTCCTCATATAGAAATCATCTAGATTATTAATTTTAAATTAATGATCATATCTTTTTGTGTGTAGGAAACGACCTTTTTTATAGGCACCTAGAGAGCAAGACCTTGTCGATTTTTGGGGCAACCTTACGCATGAGGTGGAATTGACAGAATTCCAACCTCAAAAAGGAACTTATGGATTATCTTGAAGGCCTCTTTGGAGTAAACACATTCAATAAAAAAGCGGTCAAATCTACAGCGGGTGAATATTTAAAATATACATGGGATGTTTATGGACGAAGTTTGGCAGGAAATCCTAGGTATGAGTGTCCTCCCTCAATTCCAGAGAGGGAGTGGAAGGTGATCATTGATGATGCAAAAGACAAGATTTTGAAAAATTAGGAGAACAAATAACTAGTACACCAAGGTAAATTACAATTTTTTGAATTCAATACCAGCTTTATGTTTCTTTAGATCTAAATAAAATTGTGGTTATATATAACACACTTGAAAATTTTGATGATAGGTTGACTGACACTTCGAAGGCAACCAAAGAAAGGATTTACAAACATGGCCAACACAAGTTAGGCTAGGGTGGCTACTCGAGGTTACAGTCACGAATGGTAAGTACCCAAACATCTTAAGAATATTATTTGTATCACCTTACAACTTTAAGGTAATTGCAACCAAAAACATTAAAAAACCATACCCTTATGCAATGCAAGGTGATGACTTCAGAACTGAAACCACGAAGGAAGACCTCCAACTTGGTTACAAGTACATCTATAAAGTAGTGGTTGATCGTAGGAAAAGCATGGGGTAGACCCCAAGATCCAATTTGCGGGATAAGGTAAATAAAAATAAGTCCACATTAACCTTTCATTACTTATAAAATGTGTAAATGTTTGATATCGTCCATAATTTAATGTCTTACTTTGTTTTAATCAGGGGAGCAGCACTATAAACGAAACCATTAGTACTAGACAACAGAGTGTTGATAGTGCAACACAGCCAGAAGGTCATGGTGCTCCCTAGCAGCCCCATCCCAGTGAGGTGCACCCCCAATATGTTCCTATGACTGAGGCCCATGACTGTGAAATGTCTATATATTAATCATATACTTAATAATTTTGTACTTATAAATTTTGACATTTCAATGGCAGAGAATTTAATAGTTCATCCTCCTCGACCTGAAGATTAGGTGAACAGGCCGGAAGCCATTCCAACAGTGCCGACTAGAGGACCAGGTAAATAATTACATTGCAGAGTTTTTTTTAATATTAATGAACTACTTCAATGATATTTAAAAATTGGCCATATAAATTTTATATTTTTTATTTGTGTGGGTGATGGCCCCTCAGAGCAGCATCCACGCCGTGGGTACGAGACTAGACGTACTCGACGTTAAAGGACTAAAACAACATCAGTTGTTGAAGAGCACCTAGTAAACGAAGACATGGAGATGGATGAATTAGTTAAGACCTAGAAAGCACAAAAGATGACTAAAAGAAATTCATGATGTCATGTAATCATTTTATAAGACAGTTAGATGTACATTATATAGTTGAACATGTAATGATGCATATAATGCATTGACATTATGGTTACTTTTTCATATGATAATATACACAAGTCTATTTCTATGGCTTGTATATATCTGTGAATGTAATTTTGTTATACACTTATGATAATTTGAGCTTCTCTTATAATACTTGGTATATATTGATTCAATACTCCTTGATTCAAAATGTGAGAATGAAAGCAAGACATGGTGTAGTGTGCTTGGGCTATGGAGTCTAGGCAACAAATAGAACTTGAATATGCAATATGCAACTTCCAAAATCTTGTGACACGATATATGCAACTTTGAAAGTATTGTGACATGTGACATGTGGCAAGCATCTTTTTCCAAGCAATGTGCAAACTTTAAACTTGGTGCAACATGCAAAAAGAAATTTTTGGGAAGATGCAATAATAAGTTTTAAGGATTAAACATGAGGGGTTGGAAATGGCCATGTTGTAGTGTGCTTGGGCTATGGAGTCTAGGGCAACAACAACTTGAATATGCAATATGCAACTTCCACAATCTTGTGACATGATATATACAACTTTGAAAGTCTTGTGACATGCGACATGTGGCAAGCATCTTTTCAAAGCAATGTGCAAACTTTAAACTTGGTGCAACATGCAAAAGAAATTTTGGGAAGATGCACAATAAGTTTAAGGATTAAACATGAGGGGTTGAAATGGCCATGTCAATCATCATTTTACACATTTTCAGAGACACCTTCTTTCATCAGGTCTTTCAATTTGTCTCATGACAAAGAGCAAAAACCACACATTGCCAAATTTATATGTGGAGGGCTATTCAAGGTTTCAAGACTTTCTTCATTTTTTCCTACTTTAATCCTCTCATGTTTAATCCATAGAGGTCCATGATATAAACACTCATTGTTATAATGTTGACATAAATCTCAATCTTCACTTTGTTTCCATTAGAGGGCACAATTTTGGCAACAATTTAATGTTTCTTTAGTTCCACAAAATTTATTTTGTTTCCCTTCAACAACATTAACAAATTAAAACATGAGGGGTTGGAAATGGCTATGTAAAACATTTACTCTTTCACATGTGCATCATCTCAATATTCATGTCTACAATATGTCGAGGGTTATTCAAGGTTTCAACACTTTCTTCATATTTTCATACTTTATTCTCCTCATGGTCATGTTAATCCATATGGAGGTTCATGATATAAACACCATTGTTTTAATATTTATTATAAATTCAAATATTCACTTTATCGATTAGAGGGCACAATAATGGCAACAATGAGAGAGTTTTGACCATATGTCAAACAATTTGTCCCTGAAAACTTCACAGATGTGCAAGGGAGAATCGGTCATGAGAGGTCCCACATATTGAAATATTGATAATTATTTCATGAAAGAGTCCATATTGAAATACAAATTTGGTGGACCCAACAAACAAAATATTTACCACACCGCCTTTCGCAAAAAATGACACTTCCATCAACAAAGAAATAGATGGATAGTACGCTGAACTATTGAGCCAACACAATGGACTCGGCCATTGACTAGGATGGAAATCCATGAAATCATATAGAGACAAGCCCTATTAGGGATCCACAATAATCCTTGAAACTCCAAATTGAATGGAGAAGGCTTTTTTTTTAATGCCTCTCACAATGAGCTTTGTCAAACTTACAACTCATGTTTTTTGTAATATATGCTATTACATATATGTGTAGTAGAATATATATGTATGTTTTATTACACATATATGTAATAAAATATATACATTATTACACACACACACACACACACACTTCATACCATCAAATATAAAGTATTATATCCCAACTCCATATTACAATACTTGGACCACATCCACCTGCAAAGATAAAAATAGACTAGAACCTATAACAATAGAGACTTGGGACCCATTTGAATGAGTAGAAAGAGTATGAATTGGGACCCAATTGGCCCACTTACTTAAGTCACTAAATAAATAATAACATAAAGAGAAAACACTATTAACCCCATAAACACTTAACAATCAAGTGCTTTTATAAAATATTGTAATCACAGATCCCTGTTGTTGAGATACTGCAATAGTATTTGAACTTAGCCTCTTTGTTACTTTTTATTACACATGTAACCAAAGTATGCCAATTCCAAGTGCACCCTTTGGTTGTCTTGGATGAAACCATCATTTATTATCAATCCCCATGAAGCACCATCAAAGTGTAGGTTATGCCAAGTAGGTTTTGGTTTTTTCTAGTATATTGATGATGTATTAGTAGTGTTTTTATCATTGTCATTAGAAACATTTTTAGGGTGGGGTTACTAATAATAAATGACTTCATTTATACATGAACTAGGTTACAGTCATATAATGACAATGATAGTTAATATGATCATGATGGCAATGCCCTCTTAAATTAAATACAATAATTTGAATGTTTGGAACTCTTAGATGGTTATGGTACCTTAGACAAGTTCAATTTTCATTTTCATTTATAATAACCATATTTGGTGAGGGGGGTCAAAATCCTAGGATGTATTGTTTCAAGGATTTACATGGAAAATTTATACCACAATGAATTACGGATTCCACTTGTGTTAGTTATCGTAGGTTTTGACTCATTCATTGCTAAATCACAATTTAATTAATTCAACTAAACAACCTTAAAAAAATAAATTAAGTTTCATAAGTAAGACTCCTTTAACACATATATATCTCTTTCATCCAACATTATTTTGGCTCATTTAATTATTTTATTAGATGAGGTATCACACAAAGTATGATGGATATATCCTTCCATTTCATTGAGATTTTTATCCTATTGATTAAGTTGTTAGGTCAATGTTTTACTAAATTAGTTACAGAGAATTATTCCCTTCCAATAAAAAAGGATATTTCAAGTTCAACATGTGGTAAATTAGAGACTACCGAATTATAGAATAAGGATAAATGTTAAATGATTTTGACCTTTTGTGATTTTCCTCACTAGATTCTATCTAGGCAATCTTTGTTGAAATTGCAATTTTGAACTGAAGAATTTGTTGTTTTTACTAGAAAAAATGGGTTCAACACCCTTGAATACCCCTATTGCACTTGGATTATGTAATGTCAGCATTTGATATCTACAATTTCATCAATCCAAAATGATTCCTCCATATT
This sequence comes from Picea sitchensis, assembly GCA_010110895.2. Lineage (NCBI taxonomy): Eukaryota > Viridiplantae > Streptophyta > Pinopsida > Pinales > Pinaceae > Picea > Picea sitchensis. The sequence continues at coordinate 32,368 of SNQJ01S0155381.1, forward strand.
TGAAGCCAAAAGTTTCCATTTCTCCTCCCATTATTTTGAATAATTGCAAAAGGGTGACCTCATTAGACATATAGATTACACCCTATATTATATCCTTGTATTTTTTAGTTCCCTTTCAAATATCAACTTGTATGCTTTCAATGACTAGAGATAATATAAATAGAAAGCTCATTTTGGTCTCTTTTAATAGAGGTCAACCAATGGAAATGGAATTGGAACTTGATCAAAGTATTAGGTGAAGTCCATGAGATACGAACATTGACCAAAGGTAAAACTCCTCACTCTCCAATGCTAGTCTCAAACACGTTGTAGTATCCAAATTCAATTATCTTCCTAAAAAAAAAAGGTGTTTATATAAATAATATGAAATTAAATAATATCCCATGTTAACTAGGTTTGGTTAGTTGATGGGTAAAGAATGGGTGTTGTGATTCTCAACAAAGATTCAAGATTTGTTTGGTTGGTAGGTAAAGAGGGGATGTTGTGATCCCCCCTGCAACATGCCATTTAAAAACATGTTTGTTTGTCATGTATAATTCACCCTCCAACATGTAGTTTAAAAATTAAGATGGATAAACGTTCTATGACATTGTTTTTTTTCCCAAATGTGAACTATTTCTCATGTAGTCATAAAAAATAATGTTAGAAAGGTAAGTTTGCAAGGAAATTAGCCTTGTGTATAAATCATTAAACAAATAAGAAGACAATGGCCTTTCCCAACTAGATTCCCACATGCTTTGGACTTAGAATGATATTTCTAAATATTCCCAATAAATGGAATGGCCCTTAATTTTAAAGATTCCCACAAGATTTGGAATGTGGATAGTATTTAAAGATTAATAAAACCAATTGTAATGAAAATCCATGAATGCATCTAGAGACAAACCTTCTTAGGGAGCCATAAAAATCCTAAAAATTCCAAGTAGAATAGAGAAGCCTTTGTTTTTCAATGCCTCTTGTGATGAGCTTAGCCAACCTTACAACTTATATGTTTAGTAAAGATCACACATAAAAATATATTTGATATGTATATGTTATCTATTTTAATAAGATATGATCCATATCAAATATATATTGTTACATATATATCGTCATATCCCTTTGTGAAATGTTACAAAGGGAATATGGGGTGGATTTAGAAAACAAATGAATAATTGAACTTTTTCTCTTGAATGTTGTGACGAAAGAGTACTTTCATCGCAAGTGGTCGTCGCAAATTTTTCAATATGTAGTAGTGGTATGATTGAAGCATGGTTTAATAATTAGCGTGGTTGTAGGATTGTGCTTGGTTGACTAATAAGCATTGTTTTCATTTTTTTTTAATATTGTTAAATAGTGGTATGAATGCATTGAGTAATGGATATTTCATGCTTACATTAATGAGTGGAGTTTAATGATAACAAAGTTTTATGTGAATTGGAATGGATAAGAGCACCTGGAAAACATGGTATGAGTCAAATAGATCCTTGGTTTATTGAGTGGAGCTAGTAATGGCATGGAATCCTTTACAACAATGTTATATGAGGATGAGTGCTCAAATATATATTAATTTGAGTCTTGTAGTTTAGTCCAAGAAAAATACTTCCAGGACTTATGGGATTGGAGAAATTGTACAAGGTTTTGTATTTTTGAAATGGATTGGCTATAATCCTATCGTTTATAGATCATATGGTATCAGAGCATTAATTCAAATGTAATTGAAGAGACTTGTATGGTAAGCTCCCAAAGTGAATAAAAAATAAGTGGTCTAGTAAGAATATTGTATTAGAAACACAATAATCAACCCCTTCCATCAAGCAGTGTAAGGACTATGAGAAAAAGGGACACATTAAGGAAGACTATTGGAAATCCCTGAGAAGAATCCCAAGAAATTTCAAAAGAGGAAGAAGAAGAAGGATTTTTTGATTGTATATGCCAAGGAGAGTGTGGAAGGCACCTCAAACCTGGAAGGGAATATTAGTTGTACTACTATTTAGAAGGAAGTAGCATTGGTTGGTTACAATCACAAGGAAGATAAAGATATGACAAGGTTGTTCTACATCAAGATCCACATGAAATCAAGTAAGGGAGATTGCTTATCTGATTCTGATTCACAATCTAATTTGATATTTGCATAGTTTCTTGAAAGTATTGGCTTAAAGACTCTTGACCACCTATAGCCATATCCTTTGGGTTGAATAAGACAAGAAATAGAATTGAAAGTGGAAAAATAACCCAGATTCAAGTTTTCCATCAACCCAAACTTAATGGATGAAGTGGTAGAAAATGTGGTTCCATTGGACATGTGTGGAGTGATTTGGGAATTCCATACTTGTACATAAGAGATGACATATTCATGTGGATAGAAAACCAATATAGGCTTTCCAAATATGGGAAGGTATATTCCATCAATGCACACAATGACAAAGCCAAAATATCTTTGATCAATGCTTAACATGACATAAGAATCATTGGTAGAAAAAATAGGTTTGTCTTACTATTTTTAAGAAAAGGAAAGAAACAAGGAGAAGGGAGTGAGATGGAGATGAATTCATCCTTGGAAGGATGTAGAAGCACCAAACAATACACCAACGGATTGAAACCTACAAGGAGGTGTTCCAAAAACCTCAAGGGATACCACCCAAGTGAGAGGCTTAGCATGAGATTCAGTGGTTTTAGAAGTCACCACTACCAAAATTGGGTTGTATGGGAAATCTATCATTGAATTAGACAAAGTGAAGAAATAATTTCAGTAATTTTGGATCAAGGACTCTTCATGCCTATTATGGTTTCATGTCGTTCACCCAACATCATGGTGCCAAAGAAGGACAATAGTTGGAGAATGTGCATTAACTACCATGCCCTTAACAAAATCACCATCAAGAATATATATCTTCTCCCAAGGATTGATGACTTGTTCTTAACCCTTATTACATATATATCCCTTTGTGAAATGTTTTCAAGAATATAATGAACTTCATAGCCTATAATATTCTTCCAATACATGCCCCCTATCTTCAAAAATAAAATAATTTTTGTTTGCTCAAAAACAAAATTTTATTTATTTTCCCCAAAAATATATTTTTTATTTTTTTTTAAATAAATAGTTTTCATTGCAATTTCGACGCACAATAGAAATCATGCGACGAATTTTCTATATGAACCACGTACGTTGTCATCGCAATTGCAACGCACAATAGAAATCATGCGACGAATTTGCTATATGAACCACGAAAGTTGTCATCGCAATTTCGACGTACAGCAGAAATCCTACACCACGAAAGTTGTCATCGCAATGAACACGCACAATAGAAATCATGTGATGAATTTTCTATATAGATCACGAAAGTTTTCGTAGCAATTTTGACGCACAATAGAAATCCTGCGACGAATTTGTTATATAAACCACGAAAATTGTATAGCGAAATCGTCGATATATACAATGTTGTCGTCGCAATAGCGACGAACATTTCGATAGTCGATTCGTTGCATTGGTTTCACATTACTTTTCCTATATTGTCGACTGTGCAACGATTTCCCTATTGTGTCGCTCTTTCTACGAATTCTTCACTTAGTCGTATTGGTGATGATATTTATTTTTTGTCACAATTGTGAGAAGTTCCCTACGGTCGTCACTCTTGCGACGTTAATTCAAGTTCATCGAACTTTCCACGTCACATGAAACGACGTTTAAGAGACTCAAAATTCGTCGCAATATCCACGACATAACGTCGCAAGAGCGTCGAAATAACCATCGCAAAATGACCCAAATTTGCCAGTGATAGTGCTCTTTGGCCTTCTACATGACACATTTTTCTAGGTCAATGGGACAATGAGTCACTCTTTTTTCGTCACCGCCAACCACAATATTTTACACTACAAAGGTGACCCACATACAAGGGATATTAGACCATCAATATAAACCCATGGGTGAAATCTTGACAGTTTGTGGAAAAATGAGCCCCCAATCATTGTGGTGGGATATGAATCATCAATCATGACTCACTGACTAAAATAGGTCATTTTCAGCATCCTCTCTCTCTCTCTCTCTCTCTCTCTCTCTTCCATTTGAAATATCCATCTCCCGCAAGATCTTATTGATTGTTGATCTATTTCATCAACTAAATATAGGTTATTTTTAGCATCCCCCTCTCTCTCCTCCATCTGAAATCTCCATCTCTTACAAGAAGAGCTCCACTATAGATCTATTTCACCAACTAAATTTGGATCGTTTGTGATAGGAGCATTTTTTGTCTCCATCCTTTTCCCATTTGTTGCAACAATATCTCCACCATAGATATTTTTTTCTTCATTAATTCTGGACCATTCATGGTAAGAGAATTCTCTCTCCTCCATCATTTTACCATCTGTCATGAGCAGATCTCCATCGTAGATCTCTTTTCCTTGACTAATTCTAGGTCATTCATGATAATTAATCCTTTCAAGTCTCCTCTCTCCTCAATTCCTCATGAGAGATCATGGACCACTAATCAAAATAGGAAAATCTAATCCTAGTCATTCATGACAATACAAGCCTTCATCCTCCTAAATACTTCCATTTGCACAAAATATCTAAACCATTGATATTGATTAGTAGGCACAATCCTGGTCATTCATGGAAATGCAAACCTTCATCATCAACCTAATAACGTTCGTGCATATTAAGTGCCACGATTCACCTCCACTATTAATCTCCATGGAGCACATACATTGTTTTTTTCTAAAGATAAATATGTATCTAGTATCTATTGATGTCTCTCATGATGATATTTTAAAAATAAAAGGTTATTGGGTGGATTTATTCACATGGAAATGAAAAAAAAAGCATAC
>SNQJ01S0155382.1:0-22451 GCA_010110895.2 Picea sitchensis
AGGCTCCTGAATCCATTAAACAATTGTGTAGCACTTTGTCATGTATGTTCAGGGAGGTGTAGAAGGGAGGGGATGAGTCATCTCTGTCTTCTACCATGGGGCCTAGGACAACTGTTGGTTTTTCATCTGGAGGTTTATGAAGTCTGTGGAATGGAATGAGGCTTTAGATTTCAAAAGGTCAGAGAAACGCCTTTTTAATTCATCGTGTTTGATAAGCTCAGTGAGGGGCACAAGGATCCTGATCTTTTGAATCTCATGCTCAAAATTGAAAGAGGATGTAAGCTTTGGAATTTATCTAATTTTAGGAACATGATTTTGGACAATGGGAGAGAGGGGTTGGGCCTTATTACCTCTATGATTGTCTGCTACTTCATTAGCAGGCTTCTCTGCTCTAGTGGACTTCTCTGGCACATCTGATGTTGCTTTCTTCTTGTCGGATCTCAGGTTATACCTGCCTCGTCCACCACTGACTTTGTCTTCTTTGCTCAATTCATTCAGCTGACTGTTCATGAGAGATTCTTCATATGTTGATTGGGTCAGGTGAGGGAAAGGAGGAGTGACTTCTAAACAGTGGATTTTAGGCTCAGGCTCGTCTGTTTCCATTTCTTCTTCATCGGCCACAAAATTGTTCTGGAAGGGATCCTGAATTCTTTGGTCGTCCCTGTCTCTCTCCTTCTCTCTGTGCATAGTTGGAGGAGCAAAATTATTTGTCCTTCTAAAACCTCCTCTGCTCTCAGTGCTCTGAGGGCCCTTGTTCATTTGTTTCTTTTCCACTTTTAATCTCTCCATCTCTTCTTTCAAAAAGTTCATCACCTGGGTCAACTCATTTACTTGAGGGTGGGGCAATGATGGGCCGGAAGTTGAGGCTTCTGATTTTCCCTTTCTTCTGTCTGCTTCAGCTCTGTTTCTCAGTCTGTCAGTTGCTAATATGTTGGATTCCACCTCTATAGCTTCATATTGCATTTGAGCCAAGGAGGTAGCTCTTCTCTCTCTTAATAATAGACAGAAATCAGGGTCAAATGCACCAGCATAGGAAATTTGGGCAGAGGTCTCTGAGGGTTTTATCTCTGCAGGAATCTTATTATACATTTTATTGAATCTTTTGGAGAAGTCAGAGACAGACTCTCCTTCCATCTTCTTCAAAGACCCAAACTCTGTCATGTAATATATGTAATCTTTCCTATCTCCCCATTGCCTTAGGAAAACATTATCTAGGGCTTCAATTCCAGAAATAGATCCAGGGGTCAGTCCTCTGAACCACTTCCTCACCTCACCATCCAAGCTCTGAACAAAGACTCTCATCCAGACATCTTCATTTTCAATGTTCAGATTGTCTGCATAACTATAGAAAGTAGCCAGGTGCTCTTCTGCAGTTATGTCTCCTTCCCCAGTGAACTTGGGAATGTACTTCAAGTAGTCTCCAGCGGGGAGAGGATTCATGGGATGGGGTAGGACCAAAGGAGCATATCTAGCAGCGACTATGGAATCCATTCTATTCGGAGGGGGATTAGCACCAACCATAGGGATATTAGGTAGAAGATAACTTGGAGGAGAAGGAGTGTGAACGGGAGATGTTGGAAAAGAGGTTCTCACAGGAGACAACGGGGAAAACGGAGAGAAAGCCCAGGGACCTAAATGTGCAGTTGTTTCTCTCTGTGAAACAGTAGTAATAAAAGGAGGGGTGGTGAAAACTTCTGAGGCTTGAGATCTGTACTGAGGCACAACTTCCAGGGAGGGGGGAGTGACAAGGATCTCTCCCTCTGATACTAGGCCAGGAGGAGAAAACTCAGCAGGAACACTCCCGAAGTTCAGAGAACGGGAAACCTCAGAAAAAGGATAGCTAGAAAGCTGAGAACAAGAAAGTGGATTCTTTACAGAAGGAGGTGGGGAAATACCTGTTTGAGCGGCAAAGTTTTGTCCTTGAGGAGCCTTTCCTTTTCTGAGAATCACCTCTGGATTTTCTTCAGCTGTAGCCAGAGGCAGTTGTGGATGGGACCGCGTGTGTCTACCGTCAGAAGCCACAACTAATCTAACGGGTTTGCCGCAGTGGGGTCGTCATAGTGGAGTCGCCAGGTGCACAGTAGAAATCTTCAAGTTCTGATATCTGATGCACCTTCAGAATCATATTAATCTTTGTTGTTCAATCCCGGGGAAAATATTCAACTTTTTCCCCGGCAACGGCGCCAGAAATGTTGGAGTCGGAAGTCACTCCTGGATTGCTTGCAGGAGCAGAGCCCGACGCCCATCAGTTTAATGTCACGATTTTTTTAAAGGGGTGATCAAATGGAGGAAAACTTGGAACAATATCGTATCAACTCAGAAATTAGGCCCAGCATGCATGGACGAGTGAGGTCTTGATAAAATTCAAACAGTGAGTTGCAATAAAGGGTGAGTAGGGGGGAGACTTGCATGAGAAGAGTATGAAGGTCTATCACAGACATCCGGTTTGTAACAGACTGGAGAAGAAAGCATTCAAATGCAAAATCCTTTTACATTCAAACACAAAACACCAGAGAACACAACAATGTCACAACAAATCCTTTATCATAACAAGATTGTTCAATCCACGTGAATCCTTCGACTGTGGACTCCCTGGCATGAGATGGAACATAGATGAAAAAAGAAAACCATTTTTTATAAACCAAGAAATCTCAAACATAGAGGCATAACAAGGAAACCAGAATATTTGCTGAAACTTTACAGTCGGGAGCTTNCGCCTTAATATACTCAAACTAACAACAACAACAAAATCGAGATGTAGCATTGAAAGCTTTGCGTCTGCATGGCTTCTGACAATCTACAGTTGTAATCTTTGAATGGTCGTGCAATTTATGGAAAACACGATCGATCTTCTTACAGTTTCATCGGCGACTCGACGTGCCTTTAATCCATTGCAGGACTTCCCCATTATGGCGGAGACGATCTCTAACCACCACCAACTGCTTCAATAACTGCTTTCTTGGGATTGAGAACGATCTGGCCAACTCAGCACTCCGGGAAGTGGCAGACTCCTCGCGCTGCCATCTAGAATAACTGAATGGCTTGATGGGTAAGCATGGAGGCCATCACGGAGAATGGGGCGCATGATAGGAGTGATGGCATCGGATTATTGAGGGCGTGGAAGAAGTGGCAAGGTGTGAGAAGGGTGACAGAGGACGGTTCATGGTGGAAGACATCAGGCAAAAGGGGGGAAGACGAGAGATAATGAACTCGCTTTTTGGTGAGAGGCTAATGTGGAATGAAGTGGGACACATGGAAAATGACAAGTGGATGATGAGAAGGAAGGAGGACTACGTGGACCAAAGAGGGGAGGCAGATGGATGACACACAGCAGCAAGAGAAAGGTGGTCTAGAAGATGACATGATGGGAGAGGGGCCCATGCAGGCTAAACACATAGCAGCTGAGAATGATGGGATTGCGCGAGCGCTGTTGATCCAGGCTCGTCGATCTCGGCCATCGAAAAGTTGCGTCCGCGATTGTGGACCCCCGCTTAAAGGTAGAAAGGCAGGGGAGGTCCGGAATTGCCTTTATCGTCGTTGATCCAGGCGCGCTAATATAGACCGTCGAAGAGGTGCGCCCCGGATTCCGGACCCCCCCCCCNNNNGGGGGGGTCCGGAATTTCATATATGCCGTTGATTTGGGCACGTGGATGCACGCTATCCAGATCCGTTCACTGTTTACCATGGGCACATTATCATCCAAAACTTAGGACAAGTGGGTTTTGACCCATTCTTTTGCATTCTAACCCCCTTACAAGAAATATTACTAACAATAAGGACCAAGCCATGTTGTCTCTAATTTCCTAGGTTTTCCTTTGATTTGATTGTCGTATAGTAGAACTAGGTCTCCATTTTTTATGTCATTTTTTAGATGACGATCATGCCATTCTTTATGTTATTGTTTTTGAACTTCTTGGTGGTGCATTGTTATTAATATTCCTTCTTCTATCTTATTCAATTGGTAAATACAACCATGTTTGCTTCTGTCATGGTTGAATTTAGCAACAACTACTATTATGCCTGAGTTGTCCCAGAAGTGAAGTGGTATCATAGCTTCTTGTTCATAGACAAGTTTAAAGGGAGTTTTTCCAGTCGATCACTTATAACAAGGTCTGTATGCACATAAGACTACATGAATTTTGTCATCCCAGACATTCTTGTTGATGCCAAGAGGATTTGAAACACTCAAAGAGATCCAGGAGGATCCAAAAACGTCAAAAAATTGATCATCTCAAATGCTTTTGAAAATGACTTCATTACGTAGAGATCGACAAGAGATTTCCAATGATGCATGAATCGCCTCAAATGGACGCCGTATGAGAAAGTTATGACTCTTCAAAGTTTTTTTCAAACAAAGTTAACAAGTCGAAAAATGGGTGACACATGGCACCACTTTAAGGGTGACACGTGCCACATTCGTACAGATCATACAATTCTAACGTGAAAGCACCACAGGGTGATATGTGGTAGGTAGCAGGCTGACTTAGCAAGTCGTACATCCAACTGGGAAGGTGACATGTGGCAGGTAGCAGACTGACTTGGCAAGTCGTACATCCAACTAGGAAGGTGACATGGCAATCGTACAAGTCCAAGGTGGACTAATTGGCATTTGACACATGTCATGGTTTGCACAGGTGGACCAATAAGAGGCTACCACATGGCAAGCTCCCATTGGCCTTCTATTGTTATTATATTCCATGAATTATGGTGTGTGACAAGGATCAAACCCTTGACCTCATGCATGCAACTTCAGTGACTTACCAATACACCAAGCGATATGACTAAAACTTCATATAGTTCAAAATTTATTTAAGTTCATTGAATTGTATACTCGGAGGGAAAAGAACCGAGGGTTTAACCCTGACCCATGGTATATGTGGTAATCAATGTAACCAATGCCCAATATTCATGGGGGTTAACAAACTAGATGCCAATAAACATACCATATATATCATATAGTTACAACAAAGGGGCCAAAAGGGGAGAGGTCCATGGGCTTGAACCCGTGACATCCTTCCCCACAAACCAATGTTAATGTGCCCAAGTTGCCACTTATTATAGGATTCCAATAGACTTACATTTAATTTGATGTCAAGTCTGTGCCAAGGTCGGGCCACGGTTTGGCTAACCTAAGCTATTAAAAGGGAACAAATTTCAAGAAGAGCTAGAGAGAGATAGTGAGTACAATATGGGGTATGAGACATAGATTTGTGTGTCGACAAGTACAATACGGTGTATCGATTTTCATGTCAATAGGTTCCTATTCATGGTCTTGCATTGTTTTGCATGCCATTGAGCACCATGTCTAAACATAGTCATGTTTATACTAATTCTTCTCAGTTTTTCGAGAGGAGCATGATGATGATGTTTATTTTGTGCTAATATGTTGTCTATGGAGATCTTAGTTCAGATTTCCTTGTATGATAATTTGAGCACATTATTTTGCGTGAAGAAGGGAGTCATATTGAGCCTGTTCAGAATATAGTCAAGTTTATACTCATTTTTCTCATAAATTTGAGAGGAATTCAATGGTAACCTCTATTTCTTAGGTTGAGCAACATAATTGAAGAGTGACTTCAAAATTGACTTTGTAAGTCCATTTTCATTGTCATTTTTTACAATTGAGATTAATGAAGATCAATCTCACTATTGAAGGGGACTTGGAGATGTAGACAGGAGAGGTGAAATCTGTCATCAAATCTTGTCTTCATAGTTATTTTATTTTCTACTGAGTTATATCACACTATTCTGCAATGTATTCATCATTTCATAAGGTTTTGGATAATTAAAATATTCACATGTGTTATGAAAATATGTCAAAGACGATCAAGAAATATTATGAATCAGGTTAGATGTTAACATGTGTGTTTTAATAATAATTTAGAATCTAAGTATTTTCGGATCGGTACTACTCCCATGGCATACCCACTTGTATCTGTCTCCACTTCGAAGGGCTTCTATAAGTTTGGTAGTGCGAGCACTGGTGCTTGACTAATCTTTATTTTCAACTTGTTAAAGGCCTTTTGTTGATTATTCCCCACTAGAAACTCTTACCAATGGTTCTAATGGCATGGAGTGGTGCAACTACCATTGAAAATGAAGCTATGAACTTTCTAAAGTATTGTGCTACCCCAAAAAAAATCCTAACTTCAGTGACATTTGTAGGAATTGGTCATTTCATGATGGCCTCCATCTTTGTGGCATCTATCTTAAGCTCTCCTCCATTGATCATATACCCCAAATACACCAAATAATGCTGAGAAAACTCGCATTTCTTGAGATTGGCTAGCAACTAGTGCTTTTTTAGAGTCTCTAACACATGCATAAGATGTGAGATGTGCTCCTCCCAAGTAGCGCTATAAATCAGTATATCATCCAAGTAAGCAATAACAAATGAATCTAGATAAGGGCATAACACATCATTCATTAGTCTCATAAATGTAGCTAGTGTGTTGCATAAACTAAATGGCATAACTAACCACTCATAAAAAACTTTCCTTGTCTTGAAGAAAGACTTCCAAGTATCTTCTTCTTTGACTCATACTTGGCGATATCCTGATTTCAAATACAGCTTAGTGAAGTAATTGGCATGTTGCAGCTAATCCAATAGATCATCGATCCTTGGTAGAGAGTAACGATTATTTGGTGTAATATTGTTCAATGCCCTATAATCGATACAAATTCTCCAAGTCCCATCCTTATCGGGCACAATTATGATGGGTGACCCACAAGGTGAGGTACTTGGTCAAATTACACTTTGCTCCAACAATTGTTGTAACTGCGTCTTCACTTCATTTTTTTCCATAATGGATTGTCTATACAACCCAATATTTGACAATGGGGAGTATGGAAATAATTGTATTTTTTTCTCCACTTCACTCTTAGGTGGTATCCCTTTAGGCTCCTGGAACACTCCTATGTATGCATGTAGCAACTCCTCCAATTGATCTTTCTACTCTTTAGTAAACCCCTCTAGAGATTCCTTCACTCTCATTGACTCATCGTTAGATTGATTTTCTCTTAAGAAAAAAAAATATATATATCTTACTATAACTAATCAACTTCTTGGCTTGGTTGGCACTTACCAGTGAGATATTTAACTTTCCTTTGTGTGCATTAATGAGGTAGTACTTCCCATCCTTGATCATTCAGTATTGGTTGGCTCTCTTCATGAATATTTCATCCCTCATGTACATGTAGTGTGTCTCAAACACTACTCCACATACATCAAGGGGTACTATGTCCAATCTCACTTCATCAATAAATTCAACACTTACAAAAAATTTAATCTTACATTGTTTTGTTACCTTTATCTCTACATCATTGTTTACCCAACCCAATGGATAGGGGATAGGATGATCTTGAACCTCCAATCCAAGCTTGTTGACCAAATCTGTTTCTATGAGATTATCCTATGAACCAAAGTCGAACAAAGAATATATCTTGGTCTTCTTCACCTGAATCTTAATGTCGAAGAGCTTGGTCACATCCTTCTATTCCTAGTGATGAAATCTACTCAGATTCACCTCCTTCTGTACAAATTTGCAAACAATATTTCCATACACATCCAAGCTACTTTCAACCTGATTGCTCAAATCTGTGACTAGAAGGTTTTTTTTATTTTTGTCCTTCTTACGGTTCTTTGGGTTCAGCTCTAGATGTAGTTTCCAACTGTAACATCCCCAGCCACCAAAAGGATGGGAAACACCACTACTCGAACACCTCACTTAGTTCAACTAGCTATGATACCAATTTGTAACATCCCCATCCACCAACAACAGGCCAAGCCATGCCACCGAGTAACTTGAGGAAATAATCACATATAAAACTTAACCAGAAGATATATATAACATCTAGTATTCACACTTATAAATATATGTCTATCTAATGAAATTAAACATACATCCCTACACTATTCATACACATGTTCATGTGGAAGCAACGTTTAACACATGCATGCAACATATATATATATATATATATATATATAGACATGTATTACTCATTAATTATAATGCAAATACAAATACACATCATACAACGAACACAAAATTGGTACTTATCTTTTAATAGATGAACACTAATTGCGTGAAGACCTTCCACAAACTTCCCAGCCTTAGACCATGCTTCTCATCATGCTCAACAGTGGGTCACCCCCGAGCTGGGACTAAAATCCATCGAGTAAGGGAATTTTAGGCTTGGCAAGGACAACAAGGAAGTTGCATAGAACAATAGGAAGGATCTTTTAGCCCAGGAGCCACTTACACCCACAACCCACATAACCTCATTCCCCACATGCCTACTCCACCCCAGGGGGATACACCTTCACTAATACAAGTCCATTGGCTACTACACCTCCCTTACCTTGGGCTTCAACAATAGGCTAGACCAGAAGTCTCAGAGTATTGTAGCTGCTATGGGCATCCCTTCCAGGAGAACTTACTTCCCACCAAACTCTCTAACCTGGGAGAGTTTCTCATAGGCCTGAAAACATGCTTCTTCAATTCAGCTCCTAAGAAACCAGCAACAACATTCAACTACACACGGGTGATTGTAGCAACAGAAAATAGTTCTAGACACCAAAACTGGCAACAACCAAACACTAAGACACAAAATGACTCAGACAAATACAATTGTGTTGGGTTTCACAGGAGACACACTTGAAAAATCAAGTACAACTGAAAAATTCCAAAGGTGTGTGCTAGATATATAGGCGATGATGATGGATAACTGGATCAATGAGTGAATCCCTGGTCAATCGGGAAGGTGACAGACTTCTAGAGAATCACAAGGGTCATGAGGAACTCCAAATTGGTCCAAACGCAAGGATGGGAACAACGCCGAAGTGGGAATCGAACCCCCAATGAGATGTCTTTCCTAGATATAAACTTCATGTTTCGGGGTTGACACATGTATTCCTGAAGCTGCATGAATTCCAGTTAGCACTTGTTCCCTTTTTTCCCAGGAACTTAGGACAGCACGACTTATGTCAACCATAGATTTTGGGAAATAATAATAAAATATTATTTCCTTAGAGGTAAGCCCTCTAGCTTATATCCTAGGCATAGTCATGTAGGCCCCTTACCTTACCCTACCTAATGGAGCTTAGTCTCCCATAACTCTTCTTTGTGTTTAGTCTACACGTAGCAGTGTAATTTTATTAATGCTGCGAGTGTTTACATATACAAAAATCAAGCTCATTGGCCCTAGCTTCTGGCTCACCAGCCTAAACATAAGTCTCTCAGCTTATAACCACTCGTCTCACTAGCCTATAGAAATAATTACAATTCAACAGGGGCTCGGACTTAGGGTGTTACAACCCCCTCCCCTTATTTTTGCACCATCCTCAGTGCAACTTATTTACACAACAACAACAATATTTCCAATATCTTCAAAAAGATGTGGGTACTTTTCCCACATAGCATCTTCACGCTCCCATGTTTCATCCTCAGGACCGTACCAGGTCCATTGAACCTTTACAAGCCATATTTATCGATTCTGGAGCTGCTTTCTTTTCCGGTCCAGTATACGCACTAGATGCACCTGCAAGACGCCTTCTTGTTCCAACTAAATCACATTCCAATCAATAACATGATTAGCATCACGTATATATTTATTAAGAGATGAAATATGAAACACATTATGTACAGTCATGGATGTAGGCAATGCAATCATATATGAATTTGTTCCAATACTTTCTAGGATTTAAAATGGCCCACAATATTTGGCTGCCAACTTGGAACAGTTTCCCAACTTCAGGGAACTTATGTTGGTTTTCACTTTCAAGAAAACATGATCACCAACTTTAAACTCCCTGTGGGTTCTGCCTTTGTCTACATATGTTTTTTGCCTGTCTTGGGAAACCTTCAAATTTTTCTTAATCTTAAGCATTTTCTCTTCCATTTCCTTGAGAAAATTTGTCCCAATTATTGCTCTATCAACTAGGTTGTCCCAACTTATTGGTGTGTTGCACTTTCTACCATAAAGTGCTTCAAACAGGCTCATCTTCAATGATGCTTGATACCCATTGTTGTAGGAAAATTCTACCAAGTGTAGATAATATTCTCATTTAGATGGTTTGTCCATCACATACATCCTTAACATGTCCTCTACCACTTGGTTCACCATTTCTGTTTGCCCATCAAACTTAGGATGATAGGTTGTGTTGAAGTTCAAATTCATTCTGAACCCTTTGAATAACCCTTTCTAGAAATTTGAGGTGAATTTTGGGTCTTTGTCAGACAAAATTGTCTTGGGAATACCGTACAATCGTGCTACTTCCTTCATATAGATATCAACAACATTAGCTACCTTGTGAGTAATTTCAATGGAATAAAATGGGCATCTTTCGTAAGCTTATCCACCACCACCATGATGGAATCATGCTGCTTGTCGGTTCTGAGAAATCCTATGATGAAATCCATCGTCACCACTTCCCACTTCCACTCAGGAATGGGTAATGGTTGTAGAAACCCTGATGGGTGCCTATGTTCAGCTTTGACCTTCTGACACTCCATACATCTGGCGATGATTTCTGCAATTTCCTTCTTCATACATGGCCAAAAGTAATGGCTCTTGACTGCTGCCACTATTTTTTGATATCCAAGGTTCCCAGCATAAGGCACATTATGCATTTCTTTCAAGTTCATAATTCTCAATTCCTGGAAATTAGGTACATAAATTATATTTTTGTACAGGAGTGTTCCATCAACTTCCAATTTATAATCTTCAACTTTCTGTTGCATTTTACCTTGCTACAATTTTGTTGCCAATTCCATGTACTGCAAATCTGATTTTGCAGCCTCCACAATTCTTTCTTTCAAATCTAATTGGTACATGCTAATGGTCGTAGCATGTAGTTCATGCACTCTTCTACTGAGTGCATCAGCCACTTTGTTCTCCTTTCCTTCGATATGCTTGATATCAAAGTCATACTCACAAAGGAATTCCAACCAAACCCTCCATATACTTGAGGAGTACATATGGGTCCTTGGGAGAGATACCCAACATGATGGCCATCTTTCTGAACTCAGTGGTGTAATCCTATAAAATCTTCCCCTACCTCTGCTTGAAGTAGTGTCACTAGATCCATTGGTCCTCTACATACTCGATAGGGTAGAATTGAGACTTGATGAGGGTTTTAAAGTCCTCCTACCTAGTTACTAGCAGATCACCCTCCATGCTAAGTGTTTTCGTATGGCTTTCCCACCAAGTTAAATCATGACCCTATAAGTTTAATCTAGTAAATGAAATCTTTTTCCCTTCATCTATATGGTAAACACTAAAATAAACTTCTAGTTGTTGCAACCAATGATTCAATTTTAATGCATTGATCTCATCTTGGTACGACTTTATGTTCTCTTTATCTTCCATATTGAATAGGGACTTTGAAGGTTTAACGATGCTCGAACTTTGGATTTTCTTTCTCAAATTATTTCTTTGAATCCTTTCCCGAGTCTTATTGATCTCCCAATTTCCTCTCCAATCCAATATTTGAGTTAGAGCCGCCATCATCTTCGAACGGTCTGAGCTTGCTTACTAGAGACACCATGAGGAGGTTCATATTGTGACTAATGTCATAAATGTGTGCTTCCAACCATTCAAATATCTCTTTTGTTGGATCTCAAGGGTTATTATGAACATACTTGTCCACCATGTCTAGGGTTTATGCGACTTGTCTTTAAGTAGATTCCTAGATCCTACAAATTCCCACAAATAACCAAAAGAAAAACCTACTCTAATACCAATATGATCTATAAAATATAAGGTATATTCCACTGGAACAATTCATCGCAACAGATCAGATAAATCACTGAAATATTTATTATTAAGGTTATTTTTCCTTTAGATTTATAGAATATTTAGTTACTAATTTTTATTCTTATGCATGGAATAGATAAAATAAGGAAAATAGAGAAAAATAAAATACAATGACACCATCCAAAAATAAACACTCGATATGACCTAGGAAACCCAATATGGGAGAAAACCCAACTAGAAGGTGAGACTGCTCTTCTCTCTTTTCTCTGGTATAGAAATGATGCAAGTAAAAAAAAAAAGGCACTCTTTATGGAGTTTCCTCTGACTTGTGGCCTATATGGATGCTACATAATCTCTCCTCCTCTGCTATGCTAAAAAAATACCACTCTCAAATTTTTTTCTCAACTATGGAACAAGATACAATGCAAAAGAATAGAACCCCTTCTCCTCCTAATGGCCCAATATTTAACTTAGCCTGATAACCATCTAGGGGTAGGTTTTTGAGTTCCTCAACTCTAAATTTTGATAGGGTTTTGGCCTTCTAGAATCTTCTTGAAATTACATACATGACTATCCCCATATGCATGAGTAACGGGGGTTGACGTGGCATCCTCTCATACCATGGTGGTCAACATAGTAGGCATGACATTTGCATACGAGCTCCAGTTGAGGAATTTTTTGAACCGTTGGAAAGGTATCAATGTTTATAATAGCATCACGGGGTCAAAGAATTTCTAGGAAATTTTTAAACCCAAAAAATGATGTTTGATGCCTCAAAATGGCGTCGGAAGGTTTCAAACCCCAATTTTCCAAACCGGGACGTGCCACTACAATAGACTTTCAAGTTGATTCCTCCAACTTTTTTCACTCTAAAAGGATCAAGATAGATGAAAAACAATATAATGATCCAATCCAAATAAAAAAAAAATAGTTTCAACGTTGCACTAGGTGTGTTGGGGATTGTAAGGGGACGAGAGCCGTTGAAAACAAAATTGACATTTTTTTTTGCGTCCATTTTTAGCGATTTTTTGACACATGTTTTTCATGGATGGTTTTCTAATTCTGGTTAAGGAATTAAGGTTGTTAACTAATCCAGGTCAATGTATTAGGTGTTTTGGAATATGTGGGATCATATTATGTGGGATCGTATAAAAAATTTGATACTTATATGTTGGGACTTGGCTTCACAAGGAGAAAAGTCAATCATTGTGTGTATTTCAAATTAGTTTGTGATCATCTTATTTATTTGGTCTTGTATGTGGATCATAGATGATTTTAGGGGCTAAATTTCGCAAATAAGCTAATTTTCCATGGTTTTCCCAAAAACCGATTTGCTAATTTCTGTTTTTTCTAAAATCGATTAGCCCTAATTCCATAGAATAAAATTATTTTACCTTAAAAATCGTCAATATTTGATAGAAGCTATATTAAATCCTTAGAAATTTGAATACTTTTACAAAACTATCGCCAAATATTTAACATTTTGCATATGAAGGACTAGTAATATTAGCCGATGTTTCTACATTTTAATATAAATTTTCATCCTTAAAATTATCCCTGATGTGGATTATATGTTGTTGATAAGAAACGACAAGGAGATTGTCCAAGATGTGAAAACTCAGTTGTCCTCTAAATTTGACATGAAGGACCTTGGTTCTACAAATTTCATTTTGGGCGTGGAAATTAAAAGAAATTCGGTAAATATGAAACTATGGTTAAATAAGAGGAAATATGTCGAGACAATATTGTAGAGGTTTAATATGCAGGAATATAAACCAGTTAGGGTTCTTATTCATGTGGGTGTAAATTTATCTGCAGATCAGTGTCCCAAGATGCAAGAAGAGGAGGAGGACACATCCTATGCTCTGTATGCTAGTGTAGCTAGAAATTTGATGTATGAAATGGTTTTTACTAGATCAGACATTGCACATGCAGTGGAAGTTTTGAGTAGGTATTGTTGGTCACTATAATTGCTTATTTAACTAAACAATCAAGTGCTACATAAATTGTCAACCCAGGGAAGTCTGTTTATTTCAAAGGTAATCACGCACAGTATATGCTCAATCTCAAAAGCAATCTAGAGTTGTAGTAAAAACACATTAATCACACTTTTCCTTGAACACACTGAAGTTCTACTTTGAATTACAGGAAAGCATCCTACCTATTGCAAAGTTCAAAGTTTAAATAAATAACTATCCAAAGAATCTTGGATTGCATTTAAGAAAATAACAACAAGATACTGCAAAAGGAAAGACCAGCTATTCTGTAATAGAGAACAGGACCATATTCCCCAAGCAGGAATTTTCAACACCTGTTTCCGATCATCACACTTTCATGAACTCATTGCTAACTGAAATGATTGACACACACTGAAGGCTAGCTATTTCTTAACAGAGAACATGAACCTATTCCCCAAGAAGGAATCTTCAGCACCTGTTTCCAATCATCACACTTTCATGAACTCATTGCTAATTGAAATGATTGACACACATCGAAGGCTAACTATTTCTTAACAGAGAACATGACCCTATTCCCCAAGCAGGAATCTTCAGCACCTGTCCCTGATTATCACACTTTCATAAATTCACCAAAAAGGAATGCTAACTAGAATGATTAACAGTTACCCAAGCATGAATCATATGAACACAATGTAATAACCAGTAAAGCAGAGTTTCAGCAAAACAGAGTTCAGTAAAGTAGTGTTTCAGCAAAACAGAATTTAATCAAGACATGAATAGAAATACCACTAACACACTATAGAGCTAACGGGTGAATCTTGTGAAGAAGGTGGGCCCTCCCTTCTCAGTAGATTCCACTTAAATGAAAGGAACTAGAGAGAAATGCTCAGAACAATCTTTTATTCATCTGTCAATTGTATCATATTACAATCTGAAGTAAAACATGTCCTTCTCTATAAATCCTTTCTTAGCCAAAAAGAAGATCCTCTCTAATGATGATTTCCCCTTATTTAAAGAGGAGAATCCTCTCGATACAATTTGATCATCAAATTACATGTGTATATCTGAATCATATTCTTAGTCAGATCAAATCTCTATACAGTAATAGGATATCCTGGTCTCCCGTAACATAATGCTATTACAATAGTTGAAAAGGTGTTGAGTGAGGTGTTGTTGTTGCAGTTGGAGTAACAACTTATTTATTTATCTTCTTGTTACTGCTGTTGTATGTTGTTTTAGCATCGCAAATCGTAGGTTGTTTCAGCAACAGGATTTGTGTTCTGACTGTTTCAGCAACATGGTTCACGTAGCAGCGATGGTTAATTCTGGCTCAAGGTGTGGCTGTTGTGGTTAGTGTAACAACTTTGTGTTGTTGTTTCAGCATTGTAGACCACGGAGAGTGTAACAGTTTTTTCTTGTGTGAGTTGTTGTTTCAGCATCGTAGACCACGAAGAGTGTAACAGCTTCTTCTGTGAGTTGTTGTTTCATCATCGTAGACCACGGAGAGTGTAACAACTTATTCTGTGTGAGTTGTTGTTTCAACATCGTAGACCTCAAAGAGTGTAACAACTTCTTCTGTGTGAGTTGTTGTTTTAGCATCGTAGACCACTGACTGTTTCAACCACAGGGTTTGCGTACTTTAACTATTTCAGCAACAGGCCTCAATGCTAATCTGTAGTTCGAACTGTTCCAGCACTTATATATTTCTGATCAACGGTTAAGTACGAGGGTAATGTAAAATTATATGCAAAATAGATTAAACATATAGTAAAGAGAAGAGACGTTATATACCTTTGGAGAGATAGGGTAAGGTGATAATATAAGTTTAAATGTGAGTGGAAAAAGGGTGTAATGGTAGCAAAAGATGTGAGAAAAAAGGTACATTGTAGGGTCCTAACATCCCCCCCAACTTAAAATGTTGCATGTCCTCAGGCAACTTCAATCTGAATCAGAATCTAGATATCGACTCTGAGCGTTCAAGTTACTTAAGCAGTAGTTGTGGAAAGTGTTGTCTATTGGAGCTCTGAATCCTTGAACACATTGTAGCCTTTGCCAAGTTGTTGGTTTGACCTTCTTGGGTAACTTATAATGAACTTGATATTTCTCTGTTGGCATACACAAGATAGGAAAATGAAACTGATAACCTATCCAGCTTTCAGCACATTGCTGAACACACTTGATGTAGATAGGTACCCTGGAGATTGCTATCTCTAGATTAGTGGGTCTAAAGGGATTTTGTTCTTGCCTTTTCCCAATAGATTGTTGCCAAAACATGTTATTTTCTTGTAGGGAAACAATCTTTGTGGATTTAATGAGCTGTTGACAATCCTAAAGCACTATTGTTTGTAGTTGCTGAATGTGTTGAGTCATCCCTTTTTTCTTCAAAAACTGATAATACCCTGTAACAAAGGTGGCAACATTTTGTGGTTCTGGCCATATCCAGAGAAGGCGGTTATCCTCATTATGCTTGGAAGCTAGGAAGTCATCCTGCCATATAATCTGATTGTTAAGGAAGGAGGTGAGTTCTCGAATCTGGATTTCACTAACAAGAGGGTTAAGGTTAAGCTGTCGGTTCTCAGGGATGGCCTCATTATGAAAATATACCTCACAGAGGAGGTGTTGATCCATAGCAGAGACTTCTACAAAAGTCTTCACAAAATCTGATGGATTTAACACTACATAGGGTCTGCCTTGTTTGATTGATTTAATATGGAACAATGTAATTCGTTCCATGAGGAACAGAGAGTAATTGCAGGATGGTTTCCTTGCAACCAACAACTTTTGTGCCAAGTCAAATATCAGGAGCAATCTTCCTTTTAGCTCTTTATTTTGTTTCTTATAGGCATGGGATTCCTGGCGTGTTTGCTCCAAAGCTTCCCAGTTTGAATAGATACGGTTTAGCTAGATTAGTTTGTGTTCCTGCAGGATTTTTCCCTGTGTAACAGCAGACTCTTTTTTCCATTTGTCAATTATTGTCTGCTTATCCCATGGTTGAGTTTGTGTTTCAGCGTTGCAAGTGGTAGGCTAGGGTAGGGTATGAGTGGCTTGTTCCACAAAGGTGTGGGTATTGATCTGGCTAGGAGGGGCAGATTCACCAATAGGCAATGTTTGTACAGCTTTATTAACAAAAACAGGGGCTTCAGATTTGACAATTGTTGTAGGCCAGGGTTCAGTTTTAATTTTGGAGGGTCTTGTTGGTTCTTGTGTAATAGCAGGGTGTTCTTCTTTGACTGCAAAAGTTGTAGGTGCAGGGGAAGCTCCTGGCATTAGAATTTGAATTACTTTGTAGCTTGCTTGATAGTAGATGTCCCCACATTGACTGCACATATACTCTCTACATGGATTCTCTGTTGTATTTTCCTCTGTCATGGTCGCTACGCGAGCTAGGGTGTATAATTTAAGTTCCTTCTCATAGGCTTCCTTTGCCATGGCTAGCTCTTGCTTTTAGGCTTCCAGTTCAGACCTTAGGAACTCATTTTCTTGTAAGACATAGGCCATTGTTGGTTCTGGTTGAGGGGTGACTGGTTCTTGTGTAGCAGTCACATTCACACTAGCTGGTTCTTTTGGAGTAGCTACAGGATCGACAGTTGATTCTTGTCTTTCAGCTTCTTGATGTAATGAGAGTAATGTTGCAGCACCCTGGGCATCTGATTCTTGTGTCTCGGTAACAATATCAGCAGTTGGTTCTTGTGTTTCAGTTGTAGTTGGTTCTTGTGTCACAGCTATAGCTGGTTCTTTTGTTTCAGCTACTGAATGAGTAGATGGTTCTTGTGTTTCAGCTACTAAATGGGTAGTTGGTTCTTGTGTTTCAACTACTTGCTGAGTAGTTGGTTCTTGTGTTTCAGCTACTGAATGAGTAGTTGGTTCTTGTGTTTCAGCTATTGAATGAGTAGCTAGTTCTTGTGTTTCATCTACTGAATGAGTAGCTGGTTCTTGTGTTTCAGCTACTAAATTTGAAACGGATGATGTCGCAACACACTGGGCCTCTAGTTCTTGTGTTTCAGTGCCCGTGGGTAGAATAGGTAAAGATTCCAGAATTTGGGAGGTTGGAGGTGTACGGGGTTTTAACCGGATGGGTTGGGGATTTAGGGCAGTGGCAGTGGTGGTCGTTCTTGTTGAGGCCCTTGTTCATTTTCTTTGTAAAAAGGGTGAAAAGAAAGGAATTTTCTTTCATTTGCGTGGGGGTTTTTCCTCAATGATGGGACATGGAGAATTGCCTGGTTCAGAATCATTGCTAAGGATATGAACGGAAAGAGTGGATGAATCTGGTAAAATGTGGGATGGGCTTGGTATGGTAGGGGGGTTAATTGGATTGATTGGGTCTGTAGGCGGACTGTTAGGTACTTCCGGAGGGTCTGGAGGGTTTTTTGGTAGTTGTTCCTGAAGATTTTCAGGAATTTCAACAGCTTCTTGGGGGTCTATGGGTGGGTTGTTTAGTGGAGGGTTTTGTTGGGAAAAACCATTTTGGATAAGAAGTTGAGCAAGACGATGGTGGGTGAGGGAAAGGGTGGGATTTTTATCCTTTTTACAGTAGTGCGACATATTTTTAAGACATCCGAGCAGATAATAAGGAATGTTTACCAATCTAGCATGTCGTAAATGGGACAAGAGGACAAAATCGTACTGGTAGACTACCTTGTATCAACCTTCACAGGTAAGGTAGTGCTTGACAAACTTTGCAACTTTCGGCCATGGAGGCGGCAACGAGCTAAGTCGGACACCCCGACCTTTAGGTTCAATTTGTTCCCCTGGCAAGAGGAAATCCTGTTGGGCATTAAGAATGATATGTTTGCAGCTGAACCAGCAAATGCCATTGGTAGGTAGACCCGAAACTTGTGTTATATCCTCCTCTGTAACTGGAATCTGAACCCCTTGAACAATGGAATGATCTTCCTGAAGATTTCGAGCGAATTGAAGAACCTGTTGTTGATCAAATCCTTGGAGCCTCTGAAAATAACCCAACCATCCTGCCTACAAAAAAATTTGATAGACTTCTGGATATAGTTCTAATAGGGCTGTCGTGGCAGGTTCGTGCCATATAATAGGGCCTCCCATAGCTAACCGCTCATTAAAATGCACCGACAAAGATTCAAGTAACCGCTTCTGTGCAGAGTGAGATTTTTGGGTGAAGGCATGCAAATGGTAGTGAAACAAATGAAAGGATGGTGAAGAAAAAGAATGACGGTGGTTGATTCGTGTGAAATGATGGTATAAGATTTCANCCCCCTCAAATACAGATGACATAAAGATTTTACATGAGTGGTAATAATGAGTTGGAATCTTCTCATTAACTATAGTTCAATTGTATTTACATATAAAGTTTACATACCTCATCTTTAACTTTTGATTCGTACTTCAAACAAAATATAGTGCCTGTCCATAATAGTTCTTTTGTGGCCGTGGTGGAGACTTTTGATTTGTTAGAGGAATTGTATCAAGTATTTGTTTACTAGAAGGGCAAAATGTAGTATGAGAGCGCAAAATCTTATTGACAGAGAATGCTGAAAAGTTGGTGCTTCAGCAACAGGGAAAGAATAGAGAAATGTTCGCTAAAGAGTGGTTGCAGATGTCATATGCCCACTACCTAAATCGGATTTTTCTGGTCTTCTGTCGAATCAGAAGCCCTAAACATCCATGGAGGACCAGCATAAGATGGCTCTTTCTCTCTCCCCACCCTCATGTGGTCGTGGGTCATGAACACAGTCCGAATAAACACAATACCTCTTTCATATTTCGCGCCTCGACGCTACAGTGATGTAGAGGCGTTTGACTTGGCAACCACCGAACCCCAACAGGGCAAGAGAACAACCAATGAGAAACGGACCCATTGCACAGTTAAGTGGAATAAATGTGGCAGAGAGAGAAACACGACACAGTAGTCAACATGACAGGAGGGGGCCCCACTTCACACACCACACTATTCCAGACCCCCCCGCTCCCCCATTAAAGGAAGAATGGCAAGGGGAGTCCAGAATCCACCTAAGCGTCGTTGATCATGATGAATTGATCTCGACCATTCGAGAGTTGCGCATCCAATTCTGGACCCCCCCCCATTAAAGGAAGAATGGTAAGGGGGGTCCAGAATGAATCCTCGACCGTAGATCTGAGCGAGTGGACTTTGGCCATCCAAATCTTCTCGCTACTTACCCTTATGCACATTTTCACCCCAGCATAAAGCTGACATCTCTACCTCACATCGGATGGTCATCCCAGACCCAGGATCCTCCGAGAGGATCCTAACCATCCATCAGAGCCTAACCACATGCTAACATCTCGAGGTTTATAAGTCTGGACTTCAGGGTTTGAGAGCATTGGGGAGCATGTCCCTTCAGTATCCCGAATGTTGAAACGCCGAAGTGTTGAACGAACCTCAATTGGAGATTAGCCCCTTGGGTTAAGAATTGGTCGATATGACCTCTTCCCATATGAATACACTTGCTCTTTTGTCGGGATGTATCAAGGCAAGAGCCCGACCTCTTGTCATCGAGACTCCCAAATCCTCGATTTCCCGAAAATGGGTAATCCCTTGACACGTCACCCCTTAAATCGGATGGTCCACAACTGCCCTGGGGTTTCCACCCAAGAAAGTCCTGATCCCTTGTCGTCAAGGCTCCCAACTCCACGATTCCCGATTTCCAAAAATGGGAGATCTTATGACATGTGGCCTCCGTCAATCGGATGGCTCAGGTCTATCCCAAGGTTTTCACCATGGAAAATCCTAAACTCTTGTCAACAGAAATTCTGATTTCCTGATTCCCAATTTCCCGAAATGGGAGATCTTACGACATGTGGCCTTCGTCAATCGGACGGCCCAGATCCATCCTAGGATTTCCACAATGGAAAGTCCTGATCCACTGGGGTGTTAACCCTTGGGTATCTCCTGATGGATCCAATGGCTGTAGGGTTTTTTAGCCGAGATCTGATGACTCAGACAGATTCCTAACTGGTGGGCTCTCCCACGAATTCCTAAACGTGGAAAGATCCATGGTCTAGATACTCTCATGGACCTTGGGGATCCATGGTCCCAATCTCTTCGCTACCCCTGAAGTCATAGAGAAACCAAGTGGTAAGGTGTTTAACACCCTATTTTCTCCTACCAATTTAACGGTCGTGAGTGACCACAAATCTCCCGACGGAATCTCTTCTGTCGATTCGATATTCCATCCTTATGCTACCATCTCGGGTTTTCAAGAGGATCGTTTCTCCTCATGTAGGGTTACTAAGGCTTTATGCCTTCACATTCACTTTCCAGTTTCTTGATGGGATTTGCAAGGAGGGTATCTCTATGGGGAGATTTACTCAGGGCACTACCTGAGGTATATAAGGGTACCTTTCTCCCACGAATCAGACACGCGGTCTGAATTAGGTCAGTAAGCATATAAATAGTGATTTATGAAAACATAAGCCAGACGTAGTCTTTCTATTATAAACATGCATCTACTAATATTGATCAAAACATCCTACAAACATTCTTACCATGAAATCATTCATAGTTTCATAGCTTATGGGCATAATCATCAGAATACACACACACACACACACACACACACACATATATATTACAAGATGTTAGGGGCAAAACACTTATCAAAAATAACACCAGGGGTCGAGCAACTACTGAGAGGGGTGCTCGTTTCCACCCAACCGTAGGCTTAGCGACTCCCAACGAATTTACCACTAGCCACCCCCGAGCTGAGACCACGATGTTGTGAGACTGCGTCTCTATCTACTAGTGACCAGGAGCAAAGGTTACTCTCCTTCCTCTTTGATATCACTTACTCTGTGTATTGCCAGAGTTCTCCCCTCGCGTCTGCCCCCAATCGCTTCCACCCCACGCCTTATACTCTTGTGACGTTGCGTGTGGCGTGATTTCCCTCACACTGGTTAGTCATGATGGCTCTATGGATAGGTGGTTCACCTCCCCATCCCTCATTAATTCCTGAGGAGCCATCAACCTGCCAGCCTCCAAGACATTTAATTCAGGGCCAGCGAGCCGCTTTTGGTTCTCTGGGCCAGTGGAGTCCAAATATGGTATTAATTCTCAGTGGAAGTTAACACCACCTTTCTAGGTGCCTTCCACCGCCACCATGGTCTCTTTTTCTGCACATCCCCTCTCAGCAGTCCTGCAATAAAATTCATAATGTTATTCACATTCATTGACCTTTTCCTCAAGGTCCATTTACATCACATATTCTCATTTATGAGTTTGCCATAGTTCTTGGCCAAACCAGTTATTTTTACAAACTGGGGGAAACAGGGTGTTACAATTCTCTCCCCCTTAAAAGGAACATCGTCCTCAATGTTCTCATCTATTAACATGAATTGCATGTATAGAAGTAAACAAAATCGGATATGCCTATCTCATGGCATCCTCCATTTCCCATGTAGCCTCATCTGGGCCAAAATGTTTCCACTGCACCTTAACCTGTGCAATGGTTCAATTTCGGAGCGAGGTTTCCTTTCTTTCTAATATGCATTGGGGTTATGGTAGAAATTCTCCCTCTGGTTCCACCTGGATCACAGACCAGTGAATTATATGATTAGCATCATGTACATATTTCTTCAGTAATGAAACATGAAAAACATTATGTGCTTTTACTGTGGGAGGAAGTACTAGCCGATAGGCTACAGGTTCCACTTTATCTAGAACCTCAAAGGGTCCACAATACCAGGGTGCCAACTTGGCACAAGCTCCCATTTTCAGGGAACTCCTTCTGGGCTTAATTCTAAGAT